>SMLS01065891.1:0-51961 GCA_004785975.1 Popillia japonica | reverse complement strand
ATAAAATTCACATTGATATTTCAAACCGCCCGCCTTTGTTTATTTCTTTGTAATTGTGCTAGTGTAATACAGCCGCCGATTGTTGCGCTATCTACTGCATTCTTAACGTGAATGAAGTATAGTACAAGAATTGGGGGGATTAAATCTTGATTCTTAATGTGTATTAATATTATGATGACATGCATATATAGTATATCATTGGATAAAGCAAATAATAAAAACAATAACAAACTTAGATGTAAAATGATTAACTTCACCAATTGTGCAGTGGCTATATTAAATTTAATATTGCCCACCGTGGATCACCGCGTATACATTCGTAGGACTCAAAGGCAATGCAAGATTACTTTTTCCTTTCTGCTTCTCTACACCTTTCTTTCCGAATCTCTTGGAATACGTTATGCGTAAGTACATAGATCTGTAGAGGGAAGCGTCATAGCTATTTGATCGGATTTCCAATATCTACCGTCCTATATCCTATATACTTTTTTCAACTGAAGAGATTATATATCGTGAACATAATCGAACGTAGCATTCATGTAGGGGACTTACGGAACAAGTGAAAAGGAAAAAGAATACATTCGTGGAGATGTAAAGAAGTTGAAGGTGATAAGAAGTCTTACGTCTGACTATAGTGGTCAGTTACAGGTTAGTAATCCTTCCTTTCAAATGATTTTCATATTGTATGTGCTTACGTACAATATATAATTGTGAGCGATAATTAAACTAATATGATGCTTAAGAAACAAATATCCCTAATTCAGACTAAACAAGATTTATCAAAATGTTTTCATAAAGAACAAACTGCAAGTTGACGTGAAATGAAAGCAAATCATGGACGCTCGACTTAATTATTCACCTGATTCGTATGATTGGTACTCGTATAATAATAAGACCGACTCACAACGTACAAAAAAATGGATAAATAAAAAAGACAAACGAACCAAAACTGACAATCCATTGTTGGAGTAACGTAATTGCAAGCTGTAAAATATCGCGTTCCAAATGGATAAAAAGAACAGACTTTTAGGTGTTAATTGCATACATTTCCGCTTCAGTAATTCATTTTCAAAGTGGATGACTGACACATAATCACATCAAGAGCGACATGCAAAGCGTTTAATTGTTTCATATTATCGCAAGAACTTTCTAAAAAATTGAGCGTCGATCACGTTAAGCCGTTTTATCCCGCTGTAATAACTGGATATGTCAAACAGTTACGATTTGATACGGAAATTGAAATTAAACTGCTGAAAAGCTATCATTCATTTAGGATTCAGAAAATTATTGATAAAAGAATTTCCTGAAAACAGGTTTCTCATTTATATTGAATATTAGTTGATATATGAATGTTCTCTCACGTAAAAGCAAAAGTTTATGTGCGTTATTCCTAAGATAAAGGTTATTATCACCGTTTATACATGAATAAGATAAACGTGGCTACTGAATAATAAACTTTCTTTTTACTGACAATTCGAACTACTACATTGTAACAATACGGAATGACCATCCGCTTTCGGTAACAGCAGCGTAAGTCTATAAAAGTGCTTCATCTCGAACCAACGCCAAAACTATTTTGATTTACGCCACTACGTTAGTGTTACGCTGACGACGTAAAAATAGCCAATAAATGCGGGGTTGTAAAACCGTGGAGCATTCTGTTATGAGTGTAGGGGAAGAAATGACCGAAAAAGGCGGCTACTTTAACAACGACTATGAAGTACGATGGCTGAGCCCTCAAGTATTATGGCCCAATAAGTAATACTTCCGGCGAAATCGTTTTTTAAAGACAACGTAATGTACCCATGACCGTGTTATACCCATAAAATATAAATCGGAATAACATGTATGTAATAAGTAATAAAAGTAGAGGTAACGGTTTTCGTGCTGTCTAATCGAATATGAAATGAAAATAGTAAATTTTGGTGATTGGACGTCTTAAATATGAGATGTCGATAAGTTAGGGGAATCTATTTTTTTGTGTGTTTTATGTTTCTTCTTGCTTCTTACTAAGATTAGATAATAAAATTCATAATAACTTATTCTGGGAAAGACATCGCTTCATTTATCGGCGAAATTCAGTGAAATATCCATACAAAGTGGCCAAGAAAATTTCAGATGTTAACCTTTTCATGTTGTCTGACATTCCTAAATTAATTACAGATTTCTTTTTAAGAATTATATTTATGGACCAGTCCGGATAGCGTATATTTGTCTTTCATGTTGCTCTCAGAAATTTACTGCAACCAATAATTTGCGTTTCTTCAGTCTTTAATAACAACGGAGATGACTCTAGATTTGGAAATGTAATTTCGCTCGTGGTCATGAGCTTGTCTACATTTCATGCGTTTGTCAATTAAATGCAGCAATACATCTTCCGCCGATTTTTTGGGCCAATTCACTCACAGGTTTTATACTAGAGCCTCCTGGACGTAACACAACATTTAGTGGATGTTCACTTTAAATCTATAAATGGAAGATACATCTACGGATCCTTTATGGACGTACCTACTGTGAATATCTATAGATATAAATATTCGTTAGACATCCAGGCACACTTGTGCACTACTACCTACAGTGCTATTATTTTACTATGCAACATATTCCTATGTTGCATTTTAAAATAATCGAGTCAAAGCATTATACGATAGGCAACCCATTCTACATAGGTACTACCCTAGCGTCGAGAATAATTATTGCTTAAGTGTCAATTGAAATACGTCAAATATTCTTTCGCGTTTCAAACTAATTTCACAGCTAATTAGTAGTACTTTTTTTATACTCTTCTGTGTTGTGTTTTAAAGGAAAAAAGAAATAACAGACAAAGTGTAGGTCATTAAATTTATTGATATACATAAGGAATAAAATGTTTAAATATGTTTATTATAAGTATTTTTCAAAATGACCGCCTTCTTGTTCTAAACAATAACCTAACTGATAATAAAAATTTCGTATAGAATTAGTTATTTTATTTGGTGATACTCTGAGATTATTGCATACATTTGTGAAAGTGTTGTAACTTAGATAATAGACACAATCAGGATAATAATAATAATAATATTTGACGTATTTCAAGTGACACTAAACAATAATTATTCTTGACGCTAGGGTAGTATGCATAATGGGTTGCCTATCGTATAATGCTTTGACTCGATTATTTTAAAATGCAACATAGGGATATGTTGTATAGTAAAATAATAACACTGTATACATATATTATACATTTGATACAAAAAAATCAACTCCCAAAATGAGCGTTCGTTTAGTTTGTTCTACGGGTGACACAAAATTAATTACAGATAGAACAGAATCGTTCCATAAATTCCTCGTTAAAGTTCTGTAAGTTCTAAGATCTAATTGGAAAACGTCAAATTATATAAACAGAGTCCATCCACACATGCGTCTTGTCGATATGTTTAGTGTAAGAATTACAGAACCACTCTTAAGTTCCATTAGTTAATACACGAAAGATAGACTCGCATTGCTCTCGTTAAAATAATAATTTTAATAAATTTAAAATCGGAGTAATTTAACGCAAAATATTCTTCCACAGTACAGATATACTTCTTGAGTTTTAAAAGCACAAACCTGCCATCAGCTTGTATAAGTGTTTTATAGCAACGAACGCTTATGGAGATATCATTTATAGATAATAAAAACAATACTGGTCCTAATATGGATCTTCACCACTTCTCTGTTGCAGCCAATGAATACCACGGAATAACACTTCGTCATACTTGATTTTACCGACTAAGTTGTTGTGGTCACCACAGTGGAATGGCTTCGGCAGATTGCGACATATCAGTCTAATGTTTTATGTTTCATCGGATGCCTTTGTGACCGTGTTCGTTAAATAAAAAAAACATGTGCATCAGTAACTAACTATTTCTCTGTCTGGTATGTTACTTATTGAATCTATTCGATAAACTTCTCCAACACCACACTAACACTGACACTAACACTAACACTACTGGCGCTACTTACTTCATACGTATTTCAGCAACTAAGTTGCCATCTTCAGTAGTGAACTACACTCGAACTACAGTGTAGTTCAGTACGCAGTTTGTGGAAGAATCTCCAAATAGGTCGAAGTTGGGCATATTTTACTAACGCTCAGGTCTAACTCCTCCCACAAGAGGTCCACAGAGTTCATATTCGGGCTTTGCTGTGACCACATCCATCACCCACATCATTTTGTTGTTCCTGGCGTTGAGAATAATTTTTACACAATAATACCAAATGTTATTGATCATTCGCATTGATACATGTAAAATTTGGGCTTATTGTAGCGCGGAACGAATTGTACTTCCTTTGAGTGTGTTTAATTTTTTTTTCTCCATGCTTTCCATAATTCTGCTGCAAAAAACGTTCTGTGCAGTACTAGCATAGATCGCTTTCCTTGCTCTGGAATGAGTGCAATATTGTCGTAGATCATGTTTTCTGTTCAGTATTTTGTCTTGCTGTTAATTTTCTATTACGTTTACTTAATATTTCAATTAAGTAACGATTTTTTATACTTTCTGTTGTTTGATGTCTTTTACGGAAAACTTTCTCAAATTAGTTTTTTTTTCACAAATTTATCGTACTGAGTCATTTTCTCTGAGTAAAGCAATAAAACTTACTGGATTTCTCCGCCAGTATGCTTATCATTTGGCATGTTAAATATCTTTCCACTATTTTTATGACAGAACAGGCAACGGTATTCTAAAGCAAGTTCATGCTTTTAAAGTGGCACCGAGAGTAGGGACCAGATGAAACTATCTAAGTCTTACATAATTACATTCCGAAGAGATTTCTAATTAGATGATTAACAATATTTCGAGGTCAGCAAAGTAAAGTAAAGTTTAATTTATCCATTTGCAATATATTTAAATTTACAATGATTTTCAAATGAATATGTATTTTCGTTGTCACTATGACAAAATAGAGATTATATTCAAAAAATTTGGTCTAATGACAAGTTTACAGCAATATTCCAATCACTTTAATAATTTTTTATTGAATTTCTGAACTCCCGTGAGCAGTAGTGTATCCAAATTTGAAAATTCTATTATAATTCGTGAATTAAAGAACACAAACTGTTTCTTGCACCAGAGAAAACGGAAGTCGTAATAATAAGAGGTGGGCGGAAAAGAGGCCATGTCCTTTTTGACCCGGTAGGAGTAAGAATAACTCCAGCTAGATACGTCACCTATTTGGGAGTGATCATGGACGACAAGCTAAACTTCAGGCAGCATATATTATATGTAATAGGGACAGTCGCCAAGACAGAGAAGAAATTATCTAGACGGATCAGATTAATGTCTAATGTTGGGGGACCAGGCAGCTGCAAGCGGTCTGTTCTGTGCAGCGTCATGCAAAATACGATACTCAACGGGGCCCCAATATGGGGGCGAGTAATCAGGGTTCGTAAGTATAACTGTAAGTGATCCAAAGGAGTATGTTACTGCGAGCAGCGTCCGCGTACAGAACAACTAGTGTAATACCTATAGACTTGTTCGTTCTTGAAAGGTACTACCTGCATGAGCACAGACATGAAGACGACCAGAGATTAACAAGAAAATAAGCAAGAGAGGCTGCACCGCACGCCTGGCAAAAAAGATGGACGGTCGAATGAGAAAGAGCTTAATGGATGAAAAGACTGATACCGGACATAAGGACATGGATCAGCTGCAAACACCGGATACTAGATTCCTGAGCTGAGATCTAAAGAGAGATAGTCGTACTTAATATACCCAATGGTCGTAGACGGTACTGGGTATGACTTAGTGGTAGTAGTAAATAAATTCCTTACAATTTCTTAGAAATCGTAATCAAAACCCAAAGTATTGACAAATTCTCAAGTAAAAAAGAATTCAAATACTGCAATAAATACAGAAATAATAATAATAAACACAGCAATAACATTAACATTGTGTAGAATAGTCGGGGAATTTACATTTTGCAAAAAAAAATCAATACCTATAAGTACTTAACAATTGCAAACATTGGGTATCTAACACTAACTTCAAACATTTCAGGTATTTTAATATTACAATTTTTTCATGTTTGGTTCCTCCCTTTTAATTTCCGCTGGTAAAGTAATTTATTTTTAATTTGATTTTATTTCCATTATAACGCAGTAAACCATCGAATGGTATTTACAATTTGTATCGTTAAAAATATTTCTCCGGCAACAATAACATCCAGCTACATTAATTTCTAAACCTTTTCAAATTTGAATAGCAAGTAATTTGCACTTTTAACAATGATTTATTGCCACGTTACCAACAATTTATTATTTACAAATACATAAATACAATTGCGTTTGTTAAAAACTAAATGAAGGCTTTATCGAACAACCTGCTACATACACATTTATGATACGTTTATCATTGAAACTATCGCACAGTATAGTGAATATTTTAATACATTTATGACATGCATGCATTGCTTCTTGTTACAATTATTACATTCTATATAATCTATCTATGTACACAAAAATAATTTCAATGACAACGTTAAGAGGACAACGAATTCATTCGACATTATTACTCAGACCGTATTTTTCTTATAATGAACGCATTTACCTCAGCCAAAATTTATGGCTTCATTTAAAATTTTCATCATTATTCGAACATAAATAACATCAGGTCCACGCTTTAAAAAGGATTTCTTCTCGCGGCCTTATTTTTACCAGTTTAGACCCTTTTCACCTTGCGCCGAATAATTTTATTCCTTTACTGCTCTCTGGAGTCCACGACATCCGATATTTTAGACTACTTAAAATATATAAAAGAAGAAAAGTTTCACCGCCGGATATAACAGGAGAAATATTATCGCGGTGAAAACGTAGAGGGGAATACAGCACAGAATCTAGCGGGTGTATTTTCTTTAATATTTTTATCACTACGCTCCACACACTTTTGATATTTTTATTAAAAACTTTACTCGTGTGGTAAGTTATGATTGCTCTTCTGCGGTGTTTCCAACTTTATAAAAAGACTGATAATAATCTGTTTTGGACACTTTTCTGGATGTAATATAGATATATATCTATATAGTAGGTACTGTCATAAATTGTCTTGCAAATTAAATGGTTGTTGTTGGGTATTTTGTATGATTGTCATTTTCTTGTGTATTGCTTAAACAAGCTGCTGTAGGTAGATATATTTTGGACTTCGCGGTATGTGTTTGGTTGCTGGTTACTGGTGCCGCAAAAAGTACGTTAACAGCTGCTATGAAGACTATGCTAAACCTGCCTCCCTTAGACATTTACACAAAAGGGGGAGGCAAGAATAGAGGCACATAGACTGAAATGTGTTGGAAACTGGAGAACCCAGTATACTTCGGGGCATGCAAGAAATATACTACGGAATACTAGCAATAGAGATATGTGTCCGAGGGGTATTGGAAAAACAACCTAAGCGTCAGTTGTTTCATATCCTATCGGATAGACAGGAGTCTCTAAAAACACTAGCAGCTTATCAGACATCCTCAAAGCTAGCTTGGGCCGGACTGAAAAACCTACAAACTCTGACAAAACACAACAATGTTACTTTGGTGTGGGTGTCGGGGCACAAGGGCATACTAGGCAATGAAGTAATATCCAAGCTGGCAAGAAGAGTCTCTGCAACTAAATTCACTGGACCAGAACGGGGTCTGGCAATAACTAAGACTGCAATACCTGGTGCAGAAGCTAATTGGATTACAAAAACACACCAGGTACACTGGAACAACGCTGAAAGGTAGTAACACAGCAAACGGATGATGAGGCAGCCATCCCAGCAATTAGCAGTGGATGTGCTGGCTGTTAACCGAGTATAGCTTAGAACAGTGTCTGTTAACAGGACACGGCTGTTTAATATCTCCATAGAATTGGAATCATTAAAGATGAACCTATCTGCATGTCCTATATGCGATGAGGAGGAGGAAACAGCCTACAGGCACGCAATAAGGCATAGGCCGCGGTGTTAAGAGGATGATGAAAAGAACTGATCCGTACCCATAGTGTTCAATCAAATCGAATCAAATGTGTTTGGTATTGTAGCCGCTCTTTCGTAGTATATTGTCTATATGGTGGTCTATTTTCGGATGCTTTCAAAGGATTCAAGGAACCTGCGAGAGATAAAAAGACATTCTGCTACGGTTCCAGATTTGTCTTTTCTCAAAATGCTAATAGTGTTAACCGAATTCTGCTATGTCTTACCGTTTTCAAACTATACAGTATATTTCAGTTTTTGGCAAAACCGGTCGTATGTATATTTCGTAAAGGCAGATTCGATAGCAAAAAATTTGATTTGGTTCATTGTTTTTTTTATATTTATTTATATGACTATAACATCTGTGCTTTTTTTTATATGGGACACCCCACATATTTCATGATAAACTATTTAAAAAATCGTTTATTGTGTTTGAAAATTTTTACTTTTTACCTGCACCTGGTCTATTGTGCCCTCCTATATGGAATTCTAAGCTACTGGGCTTTTCGTGTACTTATAGCTCTCCATCCAGGCTAAGAGCCTCGCCGAGGTGGTTGGTACGGATTTCTGTGGTTGTGGGGAAGTTTGATGTCATATGTTTGATCTTCCGCCAACGAGAACCTGCACTTTCTATTCTGTTTCAGACTTATCCTTGTCAGGTGCTTCCCAAGGCAGCAATGCCCTGTAAGAAAACCTGTGAGCAGACGTAGTATGCTTCTACTTACTTCTAGACTTTGTGTTTTTGCTGGTTGATATTGCCAAGAAATATCTTGAATTGTCTGAAATCAGATTAATAAATATTGGTACCTATATACATATGTATAGGTAGTATACATACTATCACATGATTCGTCAGTGGCGTGTTCGATTTAATATCATAGTACCACTTTCAGGCCTTTTACCTTCCATAATACCCCACTGGATGCGCTGTATCAAACCTCATGCTCTCATGCCCATAAGTATCTGCTACGAGATCTCCGCCGTTTGGTAGTACTCCCGGGATGTGCGGTTTTCCTACCTTTAGCCAGTAGAGTGGATGAGGTTTGATACAGCGTATCTAGTGGGGTACTATGGATGGTAAAAGGCCTGACAGAGGCATTGTGAAATTAAATCGAGCACGCCAAGCATCACTGACGAGTCGAGGTTAAAGACGAAATCACATGAGCTGAGCTCAGTGCTTGAATTAGTTTCATTGCACTCTCATTAGCAGGGTGATTCCAACAATGGACTATGAGCGCCTACTATAGGCATTGTTTGTGTAACACTCAAGTACTCCACTTACATGAGAAACAGGGAAGGGCCAAGTACACAACCGTGAGGTACACCACAACGCAATCAGTTTTTCATGAACAATAGTTGCATTGCACACTATCCATTTCTCCCATAATGCACATGGACTGTATTCTATTAGACACAAACGATCTAAAAAGTTGTACTGAAACACCTTATATGCCATAAAATGAACAACTTCATCAATAATAATGCTTTGAACACATCCTAATACATATATAGCAGCAACCAGATGCTTCTTGTTCAAGCTAGGATACACGTAATTTAGTGCCTTAAATATAGCATCTCCAATATTTCTATTCTGTAAAAATCAAAACTGAGCATCAGAGATTATGTTATATTTTGCCAGACAAGAAGTTACTTGATCTTCATACAATTATTAATACAAAACAACAACTCTGCTTTATATTGAACAACGTTCTTTAGAATTCAACAAGGTTTCCTATCGATTCTAGCTGTCGATTTTTTAGTGTGATATTATAGATCTCAATCTGATTAGACCTAATAAGAATTTGGTTTTTTACGTCTAAAAATAAAGATTTTTCTTTGACTTTTATTTCTCCAACATATCTGTTCCCAAAACTTTAAACGGCAGTCATAGACGCCTTCATGAAGCATCTACAGGAAACCCATTTTGTAAGGATGCCCCTTTTATTTTTTTAATGCTATTACGTCCAATGTCTGATAAAGCAGCCGGTTTAGTTGTGAGCAGCATGATAGCTAAATGTATAAATAACTACTCACCACATTTTCATCCATTTAGTTTTTAATTGAATCATCTCTCAGAGATTTAACAAAAAAGCACTTCTTCAGAAATATATGATTTTTGTGATAATTTCGCACCAAAATCAACCATAAAATCAATTAGCAATTAGTTGAAGCACTCGCTAGATGGCAGTACGTAATTGGGTTTGCAAATTAAAAAAACATTTAGGCATGAACATTTTAGTAACAATATCATTCTCATTCAAGAACTTTTTCGTGTTCTTCTTTCACACACCATGCACATAAATTCACATCAGTTGTTGCGAGGTATGAGCAGCGATTTCTAATAAAGAACGGGCGTTACTCAGATATTAAAAAACGTCAACTTCTGTGAAATTTATTTGCTAACACTAACATCCCGACCAGCGTTGCTGACTTTGGACTCGAAAAATGTATAAATTACGAAACGTGACACACTTTAGGGATGCGAAGTTGTCGCCGGGATTCGCTGTTTGTAGGATGACACCAACCGCTGAGGTCGGACTGTATAGACTGTACAGCTGTATAGACTCATAGACACACAAAAATGTTTACGTTAATATTGTAGAATATTACACTGGTTGTTCTAAACGTTTTTAATATCTTTTATAAAACAATAATTTTACTTGAGCTAAACTTTCTCATTCTATTATTTCGTAAGAATTTTCCGACGATTTTCCATCAATTTAGCTGTATACAGAAAATCAATCACTGGGGTAGCTCAAATTGGATATAATTGATTTTACACGCTTCAGTATACATCTCATACTTACATGTCAAAAACAATTATACCTACCAACCGAAAGATCAATGAGCTGGTCGGGAATGTAAAGCTTCGATAAAGTATTTCCTTTCAAAGACAAGCCTTCCTCGTGCACGCGGAAGCAAGAAAAAGGGAGACGAAACCGCGTTACGATTTCGAGAACGGGGTAGAGCTGCGAAGAGGGGTGTAGAGAAGAAGGTCTCATTTAGAAGACGCGTGATTTATATAGGCCGACCCGTCTACTAGCTGTGTCGTTGTTTTCCGCAGACTACCATGATTTCCGCTGGGACAACTGTCACTCCACGTTATTTTATTTATGGCCCTGGTTCCGACTGATAATTACCGAACCAGAGGGAGGGACTCTTCATTAATCGTTAGAGGGGTGAATTAACGTTCGCGAGAAGCAGGGATGTCAGCGTAAAACGAGGCTGAGATAAAGAAATTATTATTTGGATTATGTGTATAAATAGCAAAAAATAACGGAGGGGTAATACTACGATAGCATTGTCTTGCAAGCTGATAATATAGTTTACTTTGCTTAAATTAAAAAAAACTCAGACAAGTTGTTCTGCTGATGTATAAATGACTGCATTATACTCATTACAGAGGCCGTATGTTTTTATAGATTTATTTCTTTGAGTTCAGAAATGGGATATAGTAAGTAGTTGGGGTCCAAGTTTAGAAAATCCTGACGAATACAGGATACAGGATACAGTATTTTCATGGAATATTAGCCCTTCAACAATAACGGTGACATTATCACAGTTCCTCAAGAGTTAAGGCTTTAGTACGCTTTACCGCAGCAATTTTGTCGCGAATTGTTAGAATAATGTTACGGGAACAAAGATTTTTGGTTGGTTTATAAAGCCAAGCTGACCGATATTTATTCGCACGTTCTGTTCTGAAATAGAAAAAAAAACGGTTCCTAGGTATAATACTCTTTATCATTGTATCAATAAAAGTCTGTTTAACATCACAGTGAACAGAAGTTTTTCTCGAAATCTTATACACCTCCAACTCGCACAACTATTACTAAATAAACTTTGAAAATGTATCATCATTGTATTATGGTAGCAGATTGGTGAAGTGTCTAATCCAGATATTCCGTCCCAAAATAAAAATTTTGTTTGAAGCTTCGAAAGTGTCATAAAGTAAAAAATGTCCTAACACTGAATTAATCAGTGTTGAAAAATTATTTAACCTCCTGATCCTTTATGGTGAAAGTTGGTAATTGCGTATGTACGTATGTATAATAAATAGCTTAAAGGGTGTAAAACAAATACGTTTTAATGCAGAAGTGGAAAATGCAATATGAAAAATAGGTACAAGTGCATAATACGTAAGATTCTTTTGATTGGAATGTTTTTAAAACCATTCTATAATAGTATACCTATTACATAACGAGAGTTGTAAGTAGCTTATTACATGCAAGTAGAAAAATTGCGCGCGAGCCGCGTAGCGGCGAGCCCAGTATTTCTACGAGCATGTAATAAGCTTACAACTCTAGTTGTGTACTATACTTTTTCTACGAGCAAATTTCTACGAACGAATTTACCAATTTACATTGTTTGTTGTACGCCAGTCCATTGCTGGTATACCTTTTCATATCTTTCTCTTGATTTTTCTGGTACTAGGTTTTTAGTAGTGTTCGCAGCTAATTGAATAATATTGGGTGGTGTGTTACTCAATTCATTTTCGCTATCCAATGAACTCATTTCAGTTATCTATTTTAAAATAAATGTATATTCAGATAGCGGACAGCTAGTTTTGATTAATTTTAATCTGTCAAAATTATGGGCGGGTACTAAATCGTTTCCATGGTTATTTGATTGTTTTTATATAGAACTGAAGCGTAATTTTTTTTATTACGTGTTTGGTCATTACATGTTAGTAAGTAGCTTGTAATGATCTGTTTACTTAGCAACCAGATAGTAGGTAATAGGTAATTTACTAGTAAGGGAGTAGAAAAAATACATTCTTTAATAGATAGCCAAGTTTGTTATTTATTACGTTATTGTTACTGTAATTGTGATCTTCTAATGCAGTCACTGACGTGACACACTGTATTGTGACAACTGTTTGATGACTATCAGGTACCTTTCCAAGCAGGTGATGTGGTTTAAGATTAGTTTTGGCAGCAGGTTATTTGGTCTAGGATTAGTTTTGCAAGCAGCTAATCTGATGTTTACAGCAGGTGATCTAGTTGAGGGCTGGATTTCAGCTAGCTTCAAGAGCAACTTACCTGATTTTTAACTGTTTTCGAAACCAACTACTAAAACAACTACAACTATTAAAACAGGTTAATAATGTCATTAACTCTCTGTAAAAAGCTAAAGTACACAGTTTCATTATTATTACATTATTAGGATAGCTAAAGCATCGATTTGATTCAGTTAAATTAAAGTATTAATTACGGATTGCCATGAAATTTTGTCTACGCTATATCCGTAGTTTATAGAAGAAAACTATGTAATAAACGACTATGGTCAAAGCCTATGTTAAATTTAATTGTATTCTTAATGCTTTCAATATATTTTCTATTATGTATTTTGAAACAATAGATGCCTACTTTATATAATTTACTTGCGCATGTGATATTTCTTGGGGGGAGGCATTGTATTGCGGTTTCGTAGAATAACAAGCGAAATTACTGCTGAAGGACCGTTCATGAGCACAATTAATATTGCGGCAGTTCTATTAAGTGGTATATACGGTCACTAATCACCTGGTAATATTAGATAGATTAATTGGTACATATTATGAAAAGCCCGTGGTGCAAACATAACACTAATAGAAAGAGACTCCGAGAATCTGCAACGTGATGGCCGCGTTGAAACGTCGCCGAAATTGATTCGTTGTTAAATGGAGCGCCGGCCAAAGTAATTAATTCACTTCGCTGCACTCGAATCGTAAGAAACACGGCCACTTAGATTTAGATTGATACTTGCATTACTTATGGTGAAAATACAGGGCCATAGCTTTTAGTTTATTGCAGACAAAGTGGAATCGAAAAAAGAATAAATTTCAGATTTAATTAGGTTCATAAAATATGAATTATGCATAATGGAAATAGAAGATGTGTTGGTAATTGAAACTATCAATTCCGCTATAATTGCAAAATTTTGAAACTTTATTAAAACTATTGGAATCAAATTAGATATAGGAGCCTCAAAAGTCCGATTTATATGGAATTTGATTAACATATATCACAAGGTACGGACTTCCGTTCTTCTGCTGTGCAATAGCGGAAGTCAAATTCCGTATTTCTAGACTTTGTCCGATAGATGTCGTCCAGTTCTATCTTCTGATATCTGTGGAGCGATTTTCGAAGAAGTTGGACGCCAAACTCTTGCATCACACAGTGATGAGACTTGCAATTTGCAACTCCAAGTTGGTAAACTTCTTTACCTGGCCCGTATATTAACCATCACTCATTTTACTAATGTAATATAAAAGAGCAATATGCCTTTATGCATTAGACCACTTTATTCTTGCGACATTAGTATACTCTACACGTGCATGGAATAGCTTCGATTTCCGCAATATTAACACTTAAGATTCTCTTGGCGTACACTTCTATCTCCTTCTAATATCTAATTCTTTCTTAGGGAGTGCGGTATTTGCGTCTCTACGGCTTTACATGCTGGGCGGTGACCTTCCAGATCTTAACAGCAATATCGCGACGGAAAAGCAAAGAACTCCAATTAGCATGTAAAGAGGCTAGTTACCGGGGCGAAATTGAAAATTAGCCGCAGTCTCCTTTTTCGGGTTTTATTAAGGATTCCCGTCGAAGTGAGGACACGACAACTTTTCAATTTCGGGTCTTATTCTAACGAATTAGTATTATCCGGACGGAATTTTCTCTTTTCGGTCGGTAAATTTGCCATGCGGAGCTTCCGTATATATATAAAAAAAACTGGAGGCGAAACACTTCGACCGTTACTAGTAGATGGGTACAATCTAACGGTTTCGTTTGCCGCCCCGCGCCCTACGCTTATGAATATTCCGGTCGGAATTAAAATCCCTACTGACGTTCGTGAAATATTAATTTCGGGACGTTGAACTGTCAAAATTGCGGGAATGGAATGCATGTTTTCCGCATCCGTTTCGTTATAAATTTGATTCATAATCAACTGCCGGTATTTAAGAGGATGAACAAATTAGGGCACGCTGTGCCTGGTATTAGCAGGAATTTCGGGCATCGTTTCGATGCATTTATTCAGATAAAAAAGAAAAGCGAGGTGAGTAGATTTAATAACCGCGGATAATATGATGATTTACTGACACCAGTTTGGGCTTGAGATTGATGTTCACAAAAGAAAAATGTAATCGGGAATGGTCTTAGAAGAAAATAATATTAGAAAAAGATTAAAAAATCAGAAAACTATACAGGGTCCTGTAGCAGAACTTCGGTCTTTGATTGCTCATTTGCTATTCAAGTGAAATGTTTTTCTGAAGCACACGGTGAAATTAGATATTGAGGAGTATATCTTAAAATTACTTTGGATTATACAGGGCGTTTGAAAAACAATCGGCATCACATATATATTTTTTAAATAGAACACTGTGTATATTTTTGAATTTTTGGATGACACTGACTATTGTCTATACGTACCTATTTTATTTTTTTATTTGATGCTCTTGTTTAGTGGAAATTAGTATTTTTGTTAAAAAAATCCATCTTTACATAGCGCCACGGAATGAATAATTCTAAGAAGAACTTGTAGATATTTTTTAATTACGTGAAAGCGAAAAAAATTGCTTTCTTGCAAGCAGAATTTATGCTCAAAAATATCCTGACAAAAGCCATCCAGATAAAAGATGTTTTAAGATGTTGTTGAAAAGGTTCATAGGAACGGGAAGTGTAAAGTATAAAACAGCAAATAGGTCAAAACTTGTAAGAACTGAGAGCAATGAATTATCGTTATTTTTTGATGGCAACCGCAAATCCCACTTTCGGACAAAAGGAAATTAGTGAAGAAACAGAAAGCAATGGGACCTCCGTTCAAGGAATTCTGAAAAAGAATGACTTTCATGGATAGTGGGAAATTCCTTCAGCTATCGCATGAGTCTTTGTTTGGATGAATGGAATGTATTTTAAAACTCTATTGTAGTGTGTATTTTCTTAGTTTGGTTTATGTTTTTCGTTACTTTCATTTTGTTATTAGTTACATATTTCGAATTGTACGATTTTAGCAAAAGTGACTAGAGATAGTCATACAGATATATTAACAAAGTTTGTCCGTTATTAAGATCTGCATCCGTTTATGTAAAAATATACATCTTTCGTCTGGATGTCTTTTGTCAGGATAGTTTTGAGCATAAATTGAGCATAATACAAAGGCCATGAATACAAGTTCTTTGTTAAAATAAGTCATGCCGTGAAATAGACTTAAAATATAAATTCAACGCTTGTTACCCTATTATATTCTATTCATTTACATATCACTATAGTAGCTCAACTTTTTATTAGTATTAATATACGTGGCAGTATTTATATTTTCACATTTTATGCAATCATAGCACATTTAACATCTACGTATCTATCTACACAATGCAGTTCGTACACATTTTGCTTTTTTATAAAGAAACTACTATAGATACCTATAGCAACATATTAACAAAAATTGTTGACAATTAAGATCGGCATCTGTTTATGCAAAAATATATAGGGTGTTCATTTAAAAAAAAATCTAAAAAAGTTAGTCAAAGTTTCTGAAATTGGATCATGAATTCTGAACGCCCTGTATGTCGCAACAGCTTGAAATTTTGCGTAAAGTATCTTCTGTGCTTTGCTAAACGAATTCCCAACTATTTCAACGTAAACAGCACATTTGTGGCAGTACTGATTTTTTTAATGGTACTATGTAAACATCGATTTTTTTAATTAAAATAATAATTTCCACTAAAAAAGCGCATCAAATAAAAAAATAAAATAGGTATGTATAGACAATAGTCAGTGACATCCAAAAATGCAAAAATATACACAATGTTCTATTAAAAAAATATATATGTGATTATGCCGATTATTTAACACTCTGTATAATCCAAAATAATTTTCAAACATACTCCTTAATGTCTAGTTTTACCGTGTGTTTCAGAAAAATGTTTCACTTGAATAGTAAATGAGCAATCAAAAACAGGAGTTCAATTGCAGGACCCTGTATATGTGTTTCAGGATTTTCATTATACAGCACGATTCGTAATGCGTTTACTTGGAAATTAAATATACATAAAATATATAAGAATTAAATTGACATCCGCAAAATAAGTTTTAGAAAAATAATCATCAAGTAATCCAACTGCAAACGTTTTGGAAATATTTCACAATATGCACAAAGGGGGCTACAATTATTGAGAACTGAAAAATCTAGTTATTCGTGCAAAACAAATTGTTGTTTATTAAATAATGCATTATTTTTTCTGTCAATTGCAGTTTAGTTTGTACAATTCGGTTGAATAGTGTCTGAGAAATACATAGTCCATAGAATAAGCTTTTGTTATCGAGAAAATGGAAGCATCACGAGAGTACTTTCGGATAATGATTTACTATGATTTCAAGAAAGTCTTGATATACATATTTATTTCTATAAGATATAAGTAGCACACGATAGTAGATTTCTTTACAAATTCTTTTAGTAATGAAATAATTTCTCTCAAATGTGTAACTTTGCTAAGCAAACATTATCCTTTAAATTCAACTTCTCTGATATCAATGTTATAGCTATTATAGCTTTATTAGAGTAATGTTATAATCTAATGTGTTTCTTTACTACCTGTATATAAACATTAATGTTTTTACTTAGTTATCGAAAACTTTGTACTTTATATTAACAATGGAAGAGTAATTTTGTTTTAGTAAGGGGCACCGTTATGTATATTTAAGATCATAGAAGTGGATGCATTGAACAAGGTTATGTTAATTTAAAAATGTTATGTGTTGGCAGACATTTATCAACTATATCTTTCAAGACAACTTGGTATGGTAGTTTAGTTTCTCCCATTTCAACTTTTGCCTTACAATTTATAATCATTACTTGAACCATAATGACGTGCACAGAGATCAAGTTTAACAAACTTTATGTCTTAGATATGCGTGTGGCATTAGAAGAAGCCACAGAATTTTACACAACTATGTACGTCAATGGAAGCAATTGATATTTAATTTGTGCCAACTAACCCTCTAAGGACAAAAATCATATACATATATCCTATATATTTAGTGTATATTTAAAATAACTATGAAAGTGAAATTAATGATCTTTATAGCAATGTATTTTTTTGTAAACGTCTAACAATTCTGTGGATTAGGCAAAAATATGGCAAAGAAAACGTAGTTAATGCAATGAAATTTAGGTGTGAATCAAATTATTATAAATGATACCTAAATTCTCAATAATTGTCATAAAATATATCGCGCTCTTTGATATACCGTGAGATTTTTTTATCTGTCTTAACCTTCCCTATGTTCAGTTTTAAAACGGACAAGTCAATGCATGATTATATCCTAAAAATATTACGAGATGTCATTTTATTCTCGTCGGTTTAAAAACGATGGATTTGTTATTCAAAGCCACAGTAGTAGTTTTCTGCTGGATTTTCAAGGAAATTAAAGGTATTAATCTTGTATTGTGTTTAATTGAACTATTTTAATAACGAAGTGACAATCTAGTTAATTGTGTAATTGAATGATTATTTTTCAAAGAGTGCATTGACCTGCATTGTACAATTGTCTACAATACATTGACTTGTATGCATGTATATCATTTCACAAATTATTTTTTTTTAATATTAATATTTTTAAAATCAAGTTAGTTCGTTTTTCTTTAGTGTGCTTAGACAAAACAGTTTGCGCGGTTATATTATGTGATTCTGTGTACTGATGATTACAGAAGTGTCTTTTTTTTTAATGTTGCTTAGTGTGACCTATATGAGATTGGTTACAGTATATGCAGTTTATAGGTAGTTAACATTATCTTTTCTAATCTTAGTTCTTAAAGGTGTAAATAAATATTTATTACTGTTAGGTGTAAATGCAATGTTTGTATCTGAATTGTATGGTATATCTTACAGATTGATTTGGTACCTACGATGCAAATTTTAGCTTATACATATGTACCTATGTATATTTATGACTTTTTATGTAGGTACTTTATTTTTAAATATTATTCCCAGTTAGAAGTCAATTAAAACACGATTGGTTTATTAATTTGGATTGGGAATAATTCATTTTATTACGATTGTGTGTTAACTGAACTCAAAGTAGAAACAATATTTGGAAATAAAAAGCTGTAAATGTTCTTTATTCTTTTTTTTGTTATTTTTCGTAAATTTGAAAAAGAGAATTTAAGTATATTTAGGTCAAACTTACGGAAAACAGTTATCTAAACGATATCGAAGGCTTCCACGGCCCGAGTCTCTATAATGAAGGTTTCCGGGTGTTGATCGTGTCATGATTAGTAAAATATACAGGCACAAAGTAACTCGGCACTATTGGTAACTTTGTTATTATTAAAGCTATGAGTTTGGTTAAATTAGTAAAGAAGCAGTGTTTTCATTGCTGATTACGATGTTCACCTTAAAAACATAATCGAAGATCACGTTTTCGAGATATTTGAATTTATTTTTTTTAATGGAGCACCATGTACATTTTTAGTTTTAACGAAAGGCAAAAGTATTCTTAACAAATATCATTATACACTCTTATAACAAAATACTTAAGATAACGTAATAATACACATTAACATTTTTGTGATTTTGTCAAGTTGGTCATGACTTTCAATAAATCATTTATTTACATCTGTAAATTTATATTAAATGTCATATTTATATTAACCTACATATTTACCGTTGCAAATTCATGGTTGTCATCTAGAATTAGTAGTGTTAAGCATAGTTTTGATATGGCTTTTACTCATATACAAAAGTGTGATATGTTAGAAACATTTATAATATGCAGAAAAAATAGTAGTAGAGCTTTAGAGTGTTATCGCGACAATTTTCCGAATCAAAACCCCCAGATCGAAGATATTTTTTAATGTTGTACACAAGATTCAGAGAAAATGAAAATTTATTTATGAAGAGGAAACATTAACATAATTAGTGAAAACGTTGAAACGAATGTAGTGGCTTATTTTGAAGCTCTTCCAAATAATTCCATTAGAGATACGGTAAGGGATAGTGACGTTTCTTTGACAGTTATTCATAGAATATTAAGAAAACATAAGTTTATTCCATATAAGTATCGTCCTACTCAAACTTTAGTACCTGGAGATTCTGATAGACGGCTTATTTTTTGTCGTTGGTTGGTTGCCTCGGGTAGAGAAAATCCTCGTCTACCAAAAAATATAATTTGGAGCGAAGAATCGAATTTTTCAAATTCCGGTATGTTCAACCGTAAGAACATGCACTATTGGTCTCGAGAAAATCCACCAGTAACGTACTCAACACATCCACAAACAAGATTTAGTTTAAGTGTATGGTGTGGGTTGATTGGTAGTGAAGTTATTGGTCCTTTGTTTTATCGTGGATCTCTTACAGGAGTAAGATACATCAACCTTATGGTAGAAGTTTTGGAAGATTTCCTAGATAACATCAATTTAGAAAACCGTCGAATTATTCACTTTCAGCAAGATGGAGCCCCTGCTCATAATTTCCGTGAGGTTGGTCCAGTTATGCAACAACTTTTTGGGGGCCACTCGATAGGGACAAATGGCCCGATACACTGGCCGGCTCGGTCTCCAGACAAGTCTCCATTAGATTTTTTCTTTTGGGGCAACGTAAAGAATAATGTATACAAACGAAAATACCGGAATGTAGAGGAATTAGAAAATAGTATTCGTGTATGCATAAATTCAATAGACGGTAGGTGTCCATAAACGTGCTTTAACGTGGATATTTCTGAACACTTAATATAAATTTACAGATGTAAATAAATGATTTATTAAAAGTCAGGACCACCTTGACAAAATCACAAAAATGTTAATATGTTATCTTAAGTATTTTGTTATAAGAGTGTATAATGATGTTTGTTAAGAATACTTTTGCCTTTCATTAAAACTAAAAATCTACATGGTGTTCCATTAAAAATTTTTTTTTTTTAAATATCTCGAAAACGGAATGTTCGATTATGTTTTAAAGGTGACCATCGTAATCAGTAATGAAAACACTGCTTCTACGCTAATTTAACCAAACTCATACCTTTAATAATAACAAAGTTAGCAATAGTGTCGAGTTACTTTGAAACAGCCGTATACAACTAAAAAATGCAGAATATATACAATAAAAAACTCGACATTTCGCCACTAATGTAAGTGGTTTCTTCAGGAGCAAAGAGGGTATCTGGAGGGGTGGAGGGAGGTACCAGAACATAACGGTAAGTTGACGCGTAAACCACGCTAGAGGCGAAAATCTTTTGATAGGTGAGGGCCACCAGAAGCCACTTACATTAGTGGCGGTACTTTATATATTTTACTAATCATGACACGTTCAACACTCGGAAACCCTCATCACAGTTATTCAAACGAATTTTATGAAAAATTATTAAATTGAATATCATTCGCTTAAAATTACCACTGTTGGATTAATGGTTTTTTCTCTCCTACTTTGTTTCTTCTTCGAAGTTGTTGGCCAGCACTCTTATCATTCAGTTGTTGCTTTTGTTTTAAATTTCATGTAACTTCCGATCATCAGAATCAATGAATAGCAGGATCTTATCTGATTTCATGATATTTATAATAAGTTGTTGATATCACGAAAAATAAATACATATATTTTGCTTCAGTAGTCACTATAGTAGTTTATGGGTGGTCGCCCTGATATCTAAGACCGGTAAGATGTACCACACTTTCACAAGGAAGAAAGACTAATATCACTTCTATAAAATACAGTCGTACAAAATTGGGAAATGTTGTCAATTTACTTAAAATCAGCGTCGCAATAAGGAGAAATAGCGACGTGGGATGTAAGTAACTGCGTACCTACCAATTCTAGCACGCGACTTCTTTATGTAATTGTAGTACACTCAGTGATAAATACCTATCGTTATAGAAAGCGGATAGCAAATCTTCTTTGAGTTGCGACATGCTAGAAGAAAAATTTGCTCTGGTGACTAAATTGCATAATTTATATAAATAGCATTAAATGAGTTCGCGTGTAATGGCAAACATAAACAACAATTTGCAGGACCATGTCTGACATGTGTTTACACCTGTTCCTACAGGATGTTGTTTGGCGTTAAAATAGAAAACCGAATGAGGTGAATTAATCATTCATGAAAGCGTAATAGAAACGGTCTCGAATTACGAGTTCACATTGCTTTATTTGGATAACATGTAGTGGGTCAAAGATATAGAAGAAATATATATGTATATTGTATGTAAAATAAAATTGTTTATAATTAAGAACTAATTATTATTTTAAAATGTCAAGTTTTGTTTCGTTAGTTCTTTTATACATGACAACATCGAATATGTAACACTTGTATCTATGTCTTCTTATAAGTTTATAGGTACATATATTGTAGTACAAACTGCGGCAGGTATTATGTAAGTTGTGTTCGTTCCCTATAAACTACAATTTTACATGATCGTGCAATAAAACCTCTCAGCATTTCATCATCGCAGATATTTTCGCCTGTTTCAAAACAACATCCTGGCGTATTTTCCTTCTTTCGTATGCGCGACGATAACTTATAATCGCAGCATCTTTCATCCCTCACGTTTGGGATATTTGTCGGCACCATACCGCCGCGACTGATTTAAAAGTTTTACTACAAACTACAGGAAATCACATTCAGCCAGTTGAAACTAGTAAAAGCGGTGACATTTCTAGACAAATGCTTATAGCTTTACAGTTATTATTCGTGGCATACCTACATCTATATTTTTATGAAATGGTAACAACGTATACCATACAGGGTGCGTATAAAGTATTGCACCAAATGGGATTATGTAGAAACAGTTTGACGTTTGGATTTGAGATTTGGTGGGATTAAATCGTAGATAAATATCCTCGTTTTGAAATGTGTTTCATTTGTTTTAAGAGAGTGGTGTTTGTCTGAGAGAGCCATCTTGAATTGTGTTAAATGTCAACCTATGTTAAATTTAGTGTCATTTGGCAGGTAATTTATTTAGAAACACCATACGGCATATCACAAGCTCAGTTATTCCAAAACAACAAATAAAATCAAAAAATAAAATAAAGTTAATAAATAATAAAATAAAAAATAAACAAAATGTGTGCAGTAGTACAACAAGAAAGAAGGTACAAAAAAGAACAATAATATACCAACTAAAACTAAATCCAAATATTATTACGGAGATTATAATAGCTTGCAATTTCGAAATAATAATTTGACAGTTCTATCCATCGTTCTGTCCCAATGACGTATTTACATTAACTTTATCATAGCGTCCCAAGATATTGAAATAAAAGTTACCTATTTTCGTTAATTGCGTCATAATTGTTGTGAAACGTCTCTTGGAATATTGCTCTTCTTGTGGGAACAGACTAGTGATACACCGTTTTACGTAAAATATTTATTTTACTTAGTAGTATTTACCACGATACATACAACGCGTACACTTAACTTATAGGTTATCTAACTACTACACATTTAGCAGCGAGATGGCGCTTTAATAGGCGGGATAATTATTCTTGATACAAAAAAACAACAATAATTGCATTAAAAAGGCCAACTAGCCAATTCTATGTTTAGGGTTGAATATCTCAGCAGTGGTGCAGCCTAGCAAAAAAAGATATATAGAGATACAGTGTTATTTTTACATAAACTTTATGTATCCGAGATATTGCCCACATATTCATGGGCACCCGGTATATAAGCATATATGCCCTGCGGGAACATTACCGATATAAGTTTTGTAGGTGATGATTGTAGCTTGAGATAGTTTTTCCAAATATAAGCGGTTTCGCATTCTTCAGGTCTTGAAGTCGTCCAGATTTTCGACAGGGGATAGTTTACGGGTGCCTCATCTACGGGGCTGCTGAGAAATCGACGTCTAGATTTTAGTGCTTGAGACTCTTTGTGTTGCTCGAGAAGAGGGTGACGATTGTCGAATGTTTTCTTCTCGCTAACTCCGTGTGCCTCCCTGCGTGAGTTGGGATTGTGAAAGCTATTTGGTTGGTAAAGTTTGGCTAGCAGTGCAGCCTTCATGTTCTAAATCTGCAGGTTTCGTTGAGGCTTACATCGACCTTCTTGGCATACACCGGTATTGACCAGACAGGACATGCAAGTGTATCTGTGTGCTCGAGGGTCTTTCCACTCCAAGCGACATTAGGTTTGCAATTGGCTAGTTGTGTGTGTAGTTAGTGCTAAATACATACGTACTAGGTGATCATGGATGCTTTAGGATGTCGTACTCAGCGTGTAAATGAGTGTCGGCATTATAGTAGGCTTCCTTCGCTCCCTCGAAAAGAAATGTGTATTACTAGGGCCGTTTAGGTGTAGGCAATTTGCATACAGAATGCTGTTTTTATAATTTTTAAGAATAGCGTTATATTGGCACGTGGAGTAGCACAAGGAAAATAGCAAAATACTGGTAAAGTATCGGCAAACATTCAGTTCACTGAAACTATGTGTGTTATGCATTGCCAAAAGAAACCTGATTGACCCAACTGAAGGACGGCGGAATTGTAGTTCTACAAAGCGGATATGATGCGTACGATTTCATCGTTAACCCTGCAATAAAGAAAAAAGGAATGTAGTTCAGAAGAATGTGAATTTTTTTTGTAAAGACGTCAATTTCTCGGTATTAAAAACTTAGTTTATACTGTAGAATAATATTTGCTTTGTGTGTCTTGTCAAAGCAAAGTTTGAAAGCGGTCTATATAACATATATTCGTTACAGCAGTTGCAAGTATTCGTCCGTCTTTGGAACATCATTCTCCGTTTTTATATTTCAGGACAGTTTCTTAGAAAATAGGAGAGTGGGGCTTGGCGAGTTATTAGTAGACTCTCCAGCACTTGCTACTAGAAACCATAATATCCATTTCACGATGCTTCAGAGAATCAAATATCGGAGGTAAAGATTCTATGATATCGATATCAATCAATACTCGTTACATCGGTAACTACCGATACCTAAATTTTAATCGATTTCTGCTACTAGGAATGTGGTTATAGCCCAGCTTTAATATTGGGACTCTACGAAAAATAAAGACAAGACCTGGCACAAACTGCAGAATATGCTCAAAGCAAAGCCGTACTTGCATTTATATCCAACGAATTCTTTCAAATTCTGCACACTGATCTGGTGGTATTTGACAAATGTTGCCAGATATAGAATTTGGATACAATTTGCTTCTGTTTAAATTTCTAGAAAACTGAAGCAGCTAGGAAAAAGGGGCCCGAATTATAGCGGGTGCTGAACATGAAAGTCTAATTGGACCGGAGAAGCAATGTTAATCGTAGACCAATACCTGCACTTTATTATTTATGATATTTGGGTTTTTTACTTTTAAATTGGCATGAAACTCTATATTGTACCTTTGTCGTTTAGTTTCAGCAATTCTCCTAGTCAACAATATTCGTTTGCTGCTTTGATTTGCTATTGGAATTTCTCATAACATCTCTCTTTCATTCATATCGGAAAAATTTGATATACGAACGCAGTTTTCTCACAATTTCTCTTTTATTATTCAATGTAAGCAGAAGCAATTGAAAATTGATTAGAAAGAATAGCCAAATAACGAAATGCGATTTATCGCGGAACTCGCACAATCCTTTACAATTGACGAGCACGGAACCAGTGAAGTCGAAACTTATTAAGGAAACGATTCTACATCACTATTCGATCGGATGTAGGTACGTATTCGGAAGAATATGGTTTCATATTTCTCCGTATTTGCCGAACTATCAAGACGATAAGTTCGTACCATGCCATGCCTTTCTTTGCCTAGGTTATGTGTGTAGTGGGAATTGGATGACACCAGCACGTACCTGCACCTCTTTTGTAAACAAAATTCCGATAAATTCGCAGATCAAAGCTCCAATAATCTATATTTGTCGAGAGTACGTTTAGATTCGCGTGTTATATGTACGAATGTTATGTACGCATGTAGGTGGATCTCCAATACTCCACTTATATATGTAGATATATTGCATCACATGCGAAAGTGTACAAAACTTAACAACAACCAAGTTTTCGAAAGTTTGCAGTAAATATTCCACCAAAAACAGTAGTTTTCTGTATCCGAACTGGACTCTCACAGGATAATGCAGAGTTTTTAATTAATTGAAGAATACATTGTTTAAATATTATTTTCTTGCATGGCGTGTAAGCGAATGTGGTATTTGACAAACTGTCATATAAAATAAGGAAAGCACAGAACACATTAATAGTGCTGCAAGTTTTCCAAGGTGACATAATACGTTTGTTACAAAACCCACATAACGGCTCGTTTGAAACAGTGGGACACCGATAAAAGAATCTCAAATTGTTAAGGTAATCAAAAAAGTTTATCGTCATGACTTTATTTACTGGCCATTGCTCTTTGAGATATCACCTCAAGAAGCTGGGCAGGGTGATATTTGCCGATTCCGTCAAAACATATTGACATCACGGAATACATCATGTGGAACTGAGATGTGGTCGCAAACTACAGGCACCGCCGTCTGAAAGAGGCGTAATTGAAACTAGTCTATGCCAGAACCAGAGACCCCGAGAACTTTGGAGACAAGAGATTAAGGGCATTCATAATAGGTCTCAATTGTCGTAGTAACGAGAGGTAGCCAAATGTCTGATCCATCCACTAGTAATCTAATCTAACTGAAGGCAGAATCACTGAAGAGATAGAAATATTTTACGCAAAACTATGTGAACGTTTTTGAAGGTATGTACAAGTTTCAACTGACAAACGTTAAGAAATATAGTAAAATAAAATTACAAACCAGCAAGTACAGTACTAATGATTGTTCAAGATTATAAGTATGACTCCTTTCGAAATTTGACTGTGGCATAGTAGTATACAATACAAAAGTAAAATCACAACATAAAACGAAAAATAAATAAAAAGAACTTACTCATTGCCACGGTAACTTTACATGTCAATCACGCCAGAGGCAAAACATTTCTAACAGAAAAGGTAGGTCAAGGATGCCATTCTTTGAAATATGCAAAGTTCACATTCACACATTCAACACATGTACCGTGACATGTACCTTTGACGGCACATGTAGTTACCAAACTGGATCGTCATTAGAATTGCAAAATTTTTTTCTTGTCAATTGAACCATTTGTTTATTTGGACATTTGCAAGTTAATTAGTGAAGTAGTGAATTTAAATTTCATGGCTAACTAACGATAAACCAGTCTAGGATATGCGGCAAAGACTTTGAGCAAGGTAAGGGGGATTACTTGCTTGGGCATCACAGAAGTCATGTCTTGGACGCCGCATCTGGCTGGTCAGAAGCTGTCCTGGGGGCCTAATGGCAAAATGTAGTGGATACAAAGGTTTCACTGGTAAAACTGCTGACCGCACGAACGTCAACATTAAATGCCGCACTTGATGCAAATGAGCAAATAAACTGCATACTTCTTCATGCATTGTAATATAGGTATAAAATGGATCGTCATTAGAATTTCAATATTTTTTTTGTAGTCAATTGAACCATTTCTTAAATTGGACATTTGTAAGTTAATTCTAACAAGTGAAGTAGTGAATTTTAATTTCATAGCTAACTAACGACAAACCAGTGTAGGATATGATGCCGCTCTTGTATGCTAGTTGGTTTACTTCATGTTTTTGGTCAATTATTATACATACAATATTTTGAGGATGTCCAGGGCCGTTGATGATTTGAGGTACTGCAAGAAAACACAATCACCTACATACAGATACGCAAATCTAGATTTACTATTTTTTAGTATTTTTTATCTGTGGTTTTCATTTTCATTCGAGAATCAGCCCTTGAATCGTGCATTACTTGCTGCTGCTTGCAGAAACATATTTTTGCCTGTCATTTCAACAAATGCAGATTTAAACTATTAAAGTATCTGCCCGCGAGAGAAACAAAGAAGTGTGCGGTGTGCTATCTTATCTAAAATATTGTGTAAATATGCATATTTTAGCAAAGCCAAAGAAAAAAAAAAACAAAAACGTATTTACAAAAAAACAATTTATTATATTACTATAACATTACCATTAAATGAAGATGAAATATTTGCACATTGGTGAAAGATATTTCTTAGTACAGAAGTTGATACATAAAATAAACTGTTAAATGTTAATAAAAATCAAATAAAATAAGAAAAATATGATTAGAGAAGCTGTTCTGCTTATAAGCGTGTTAGGAACAAACAGAACGTATTTACTGCAACCAAACATAACCACTAAAAATATATACATACATATAACCAACACCAATAGAAAACAGAAATAGAAAATTCTAATTACATAAGTACATACATACTCACCGAATCGCTGTAAATTAATAATTTCCCTCTTATGTTTATTACTTTATTACACATTATATCACAAATAACAATATAAATTACATATTATTTACAACAGAGACTTATGTATTTTTAATTACAGTATGAACATTCTGTTTGTCAAATAATTTACCAATAAGCAGAACAGGCCTGGAACAAAGAGATATAAGTTATTAGAACTTAAGATTACCTAAAGCATTCTTCAATAAATTTGTACCATATTGAGCTAAAGTGTTTTTCACTGTATCATAAATGGGATTGGAACCGCTACTTTGCGAAGGTTTCTTGTTATTATAATTATAGCTTCCTTGTTGATAACCAGGTTGGTATCCATTATAACCTTGTTGTGGGTATCCTTGTTGCGGATAACCTTGTTGCGGATAGCCTTGTTGCGGATAACCTTGTTGTGGATGCCCTTGTTGTGGATAACCACCTGGATAACCAGAACCAACATTACTCCCTTGATAGCCTGGGTATCTAGATCCACCACCTGTGTTACTTGGATAGCCAGAACCCGCTGATCCACCTTGATAACCACCTTGGCCGGGATAACCTGAGCCGATATTACCACCTTGGTAACCGCCACCACTCTGTCCGGGATATCCTGAACCGATGTTCCCACCTTGGTAACCACCACCTCCACTTAAACCGGGTCTTCTGATAGGAGCTCTGGTGGTGGTTTGACCAGGTAAGATTGGGTATGGATTTGGCTGTGCGGGTGCTGATGGTTGACCGTTTGTGTTCTCGGTATCATAGCTTTGGTATGCTTTGTTGGCATTGTGATTTCCAGCTGAAGAAAACAAAAATTATTGCAAAGGAATTGCATTTATGTAGCTTTGTTATAATGATTTGGTATAGTGTGGTATTACATACGTGTATTTGCCTGAGGGTCGTCGACGCATTTTGGTTCACCTCCATCTATAGCACATTTT
Source organism: Popillia japonica (assembly GCA_004785975.1). NCBI lineage: Eukaryota > Metazoa > Arthropoda > Insecta > Coleoptera > Scarabaeidae > Popillia > Popillia japonica. Next base: position 22,818 of record SMLS01065891.1, on the reverse strand, counting down.
TTTGTCGGGGGACATACGTATCCAGAACAAGATGGTGCCGAGTTTGATGAAATTTTGCGACATGTTGGATACCTTCATGTAATAAAGAGTCATTAGAGAAAAGCATTTATTTTTCAACCAAGAAAATAAGAACTTACATTCCACATTCATTTTCTCTCGAGTAGTAGGAACACGGCGTTTCTGCCATAACACATTCCTGATTTGAAGGACATCCTATATCGTTACATGATCTACCATATTCTAAAAATAAGTAAATATTAACCCGTAAATGTTTTGCTTAAGATATGTTAGTCTTACTTGAGAACGCTTCTCCATATTTAAAATAGAATAGTATCGTGAAGAGTATTGGATATAATGATTTCATGTTTAGAGTTAATTACCAAGTGATGAAGTTGTTTTACTTAAGCTGAAATCAAAAAGAAGAAAACATATATGACCTATTTGTAGATTAATCGTAGTAATTTAATCTGTATTCAATTACGAAAGAGATACGAATGTCTTCTGTTCAGGCGTAATTGGCCGTTCAATGTCAAGTGCACAAATAAGTCTATAAGTATTATATGATTATGCCACGTGTAGTTAACAAATTTCCGAATTGACTAAATTCAGTTATTTTCAGAAATGTAATACCACTAGAGTAACAATTAATTTCCTAAAATATGGATTGAAAACCATTAATTTTGTTGTTCTATATTGATATTCGAATCAGACCGCTTTAGCAGAAATGGTATTTACACTTTTATGTTTAGCAACAACAAATATATTGAATCAAAACTAATAATGAGAATGTTATTGAAAATATTAGAAATGTACATAAACTGAAAAAATATTAACAAACTCAATTTCACTTCAGAAAGTTTTTGAAATGATGAGCTATCTTCTTGACAATATGCAAATTGATGAATAAATCGTTAAATCACATTTTCTAAAGCCTTCCCACGAATTAATTTCATTTCCTCAATTATTTTTTGTCAGATAATACGTTCAGATTGTGGATTGTGGAGAAAATTTTAAAATACCTTTACGGAGAAAATCTTAATGATTTAAATCTGGAGATCGTGGGGGCCAATATAACGATTCCTTAAACTTTTTGTTTCGTTTAAAAAAGTTCTAACATTAAGGGCATACAGAGGGGGTTGCTCCATCTTGTTGGAAACAAACATTTACAGGTAATTTTTCATATTTTCAAATATTAGAAAAATCTGATCGCGTAAAAGATCTTTCTATTTCTGTCCCGTTAGTGCATCCTAATTAAAAATAAGACCAATAATACTGATCAACAACCTATATCATAGTTAAGTGTGCGGGATGTAGTAGATTAGAACTTCGAAGAGATTTCTTTATAGCTACAGCAATTTCTTGAGTAATAACTTTATGAATTGTACACTTATGGTCGACCGCGTTTCGACAAAAAAATACAAATTAAACCTTATCAAAGTCAACAACAAATCATAATATTAAATGTCGCACTTGATGAAAATGAGCAAATAAACTGCATACTTCTTCATGCAATGGATCGTCATTAGAATTGCAACATTTTTTTCTTGTCAATTGAACCATTTATTTATTTGGACATTTGCAAGTTAATTAGTGAAGTAGTGAATTTTAATTTCATGGCTAACTAACGATAAACTAGTGTAGGATATGGGGCAAACACTTTGAGCAAGGTACGGAGGATTACTTGCTTGGGCATCACAGAGGACGCCGCACCTGGCTGGTCAGAAGCTGTCCCGGGGGCCTAATGGCAAGATGTAGTGGATGCAAAGGTTTCACTGGTAAAACTGCTGACCACGCCAACGTCTTCACGTACATCGAAAACGCGACACCATTGGCCGTTAGGGTGGATAAGATTCCGCTCGTTTTCAGTTTTAGACATCTCTACCATGGAGACTGCAGTAACCTATATCAGCAAACTCCAACAAGCAATTTATCGCTGATTTGCAGATGTCTCTAAGGTCCTAAATTACACGGTCATTTGAATTTCGAAATATGAGGAATCCGCTGGTGAGTTCATTAGCCCAGGGAAATCTCCGTCCATCTTCCAAACCAAAACAATAGCCATTCAAACGTGCGCAGAAAACATTTAAATCGAACAGTCATGATGCCGTTAAGAAGTGGTACTGAATTGCCACAGAAAGGTCAAACAACTGGTGGAACATCACAGTATCACGTTGAGATGAGTGCCGAGCCACTCTGTGATCAGAAGCAAACTTTCTGACGGGTTACCCAGAGGAACCAGTGAATAGGACCAGAATCGACATGTGGGAGTTTCTATGGTTGCATCAAAGCTTTAGTCGGAGCTCAGCTCGTTGCCAGACACCGCATCTATTGGAAGCGACTTATTGGCATGATATCCTGTAAAATCCTTGGTATTCATCCATACCAGTACAGACTTCGTAAAGCTGTCTCTATGAACAGGATTAAGGATGCTTACAGGTATCTTAACTAAGACTAGATCAATTCAGACTAACTCTCGACCAAGTCACGCACTTTTTTTTATAAGTGCAACCTACTCGAGAGGCTTAAAATGTCATGGGAGCACAATAGATCATTTGGCCGAACAGCCGCACGCTGCCCGTGAAGGAGAACAAAAAGAAAAAGGATACAAACAAACATGATTTTAAAAGTTTTACGGAAATATCTCTGTGGCAGTTGAACATAGAAGCCAGCAACCTTCATACTGCACTCCTAAAGCAGGGTTCATTGAAATTTTGTCAAAATATGCAGGGTTTCACTTATGAAAAATATTTAACATGGTTTCCGGCTAAACCGGTTTGCGTGTGAATACAAATATTGATTCAATTTAATTACATACATACATACATACATTAAGGCACAGGAGGCAAAAGTCTCTACAAAGGGTCGCATGTAAAATGGAACTGATTGGTTTTCTGTACAACACAATTGCACATTAATCGTATAGATATGGTAAAATATATACTTCTGCGGATATTAGAGAGAAACTGTTTTTGTATTCGTTAGTAAATAGAAAAAACAGTCGTAAGAGTAGAGAGAGCTCCTTAACTAGTGCGAGTAGTTCACAAATGGTATTTTACAAGTTACAAGTTCATTACATATCCTAGGTTACGGTAAAATATGGAGTGAATTTTTATTCCTTAACGAAATGTTCAATAATTATTGAGAAGAAAATATTATAATTCTTTGGACCTACTCTGCGTAGTTGCAGTTGTACTTTCTGCACTAAACTATGTTAAATTTGCGACTTAATCGAAGGTAAGATCATGGTTTAATATCTACGTATTTATTTATTTAATTACATTAACGTAAAATACCAACAACATTAACACAAGAGTGAAAATGCAACAATGGTTACTTCAAAAATAAATACCATTTGATTCCTCCATGGTGCGATAAGAGTTGTTGGAAATAATAAATTATCACAAAGATGGTTACAATGTATACGCAGTGAGTGGACAAAATGGCAAAACAGAGTAATAAAGTTGTGATAGATACGTAAGATTACCATCTTACCATTTTGAATTGAATCCTATTGAATTAATTTGGGCGCAAATAAAAAATCAAGTAGCTGCAAAAAATAAAAGCCTTAAATTAGCTCTCCTTTTGTTAACCGCTATTACAAATGTAACCTCAGAAATGTGGACAAAATGTGTAGAACATGTGATTAAAGAAGAAAGCAAAATATGCAAATTAGATGGCTTAATAGATGATGTGGTGGAGCTATTTATTATTTCGTTTGGAAATATAATATATAATGCAAATAATGAAATAGATATTAAAATTACTGTGAACTTTTTTTTAATAAATATGTATATTTAAATTAAATTAAATATGGAAGTCTAAAAAGTACTTAATTTGATTGTAATTCATCATTTAAATTTACTGCCAAATTGGTTGTCAGCTTAATTTACCTAATGTGATACGTATTTTACAATTTACTCCCCATTATGTATGTATATACATACATATACATATTACAGAGTATAGTGAACTTTAAGGTCTTACACACAAAAGCAGTCGGTAGATAGTTTCCAATATACAATTTTGTAGTTTATATTTACATGCTAGTGGGGGAAATATGTTTACAGTGTTATAGTTGTTTTATAGTTATTTTGTTGTATGAAAAGCATGCAACCTAAAGCTCTGTTTATTAGTTTGTTACTTCAATGAAGCTAACGTATTGGGTTTCAGTATTGTTTAGCATATTAGACGATGGTTTACGTATAGAAAACGAGGTTGCAGCAGCGCTAGTTACGTTGCAGAGAGAGAAGATGAAAGAACGAGTATCGGAATTCTGCTCTAATATGAGCATCACTCTGCTATCATAAACATAGATATTACACAACAAAATCATGCCGCCGTGAAAATATACTTATTTTAATACTTAATAAATTAATTTATTATTGCAAATTAATACAGAGTTTTTATTGAAAAGCGATTTAGCGTAATGTCCATGTAAAAAGCGTACATACTGTGTACTACATATGTATGCATACCACATCTACACTAATTAATATTTTAACGGGACAATGATATATTACAAAACTTTCAGCTGATATATATCCAAACAGATAATGCAAATGATTGTTCTACAATTTCCGCCGTCCTCTGCCATTGAAATATGTGCATAAGCCTACCACTAGCGTGTGAAGGAAATATTTTAAAGCAGACTGAATGGGGTGAGGCGAAGGTGGTTGTGAAACAAATCATAACGCGCTACGAAACAAGAGCTGAAAGCAACACGTAATAACGGTAATGAATTTCGGAGAAAAGTTTTGCGGAAATTTATTTGAGGAGATAATTTACAACTTTGGAAGGCCGGCGAAGAGCGGAATGTACTTACGACTCTTCCGTTTTTATTACGTGGTAATATGGTAACTTTTAACATTCAATTCTATATTTTTTTGAAACTGTTGAAATTTTCGTTTTATATAATAAGCTGAGGACATTTTAAGAATTTATATTTGTATCATTTTGAATATTAACATTAGATATTATTACAATTTTTGGTAGCTGATTTTTTACATCTACTATGTAAGTACATAGACAAGTTACATCTACCACCTGGACAGAGGATTTTAAAAGTTTAGTAAAAAAAAAATTGCATAACAAATCCATTGTATTTGTTCGCATTTCCAGATATAATGCACCTACAAACTGTGAACAACTTTAAAAAATATCAAAACTGAAATGGCGATGTCTATATTTCATGTTAATTTATTTATATGTTTCATGATCGTAGAGATCATTTCATGTATGGTTTTCCAATTGGCTATCTTTTCCATTATTTTTACTATGAGTGTCTCTGGCGTTAAAGGCACTCCCACTCTCGCGTACGTAACATCCCGCAATTCCTCCCATCTCAGACACTCAAAAGTGGTGTGTTCAACCGTGTCTACCATCCAACAGTACATACACGTATCAGTGTCATCATTTTTGAATCTCAAAGCATATGTCCTGAAAACTTCATCTTCGCTTAGGACTTATGTCAGGTAATGATCGGGGTGTCTATGTTCACAGTTGATCCATTTCCTAACGTCTCCTATTAGTCGTTGAGTCCATTGCCAGTGACATCTTCGCCGTCCCATCTTTCTTGCCAAGTCCACTTAGTAGCACTTCTTGCTTGTGTTTTCATGGGATTCTGATTACTGTTTCTGTGATTGTATAGAAAACTCTTTAGAGGATCTGTAGGTCCATATTCCATGATATTAAATTTCATATAACATGTTTTAGAGATATTCGCAGATTGCTTAAACATTCTCACGACACTAGAAAGACCATTTTGGGCTTCCTCCGTTGCAATTAGTATTGTAGTCAGAAGGACTTCTACGATATGTAGAGCAAAATGTAGTGAATAAAGCAAACCGAGGTGAGGAATCCCCAGCTAGTTTATAGATGCATCAAAAATGCCGAATACCATATATGTACGTTGGACTCTAAAGAGACAGAGAAGCAGATAAGTAGCACAGTATAGGGGACTTATCCTCTATTATCCAGGCTAAAAAATGATCATCCAACCTCGAGGATATTCTGAACTATTTGCAAAAAAATAGAACGGTTGAGAGTTTATTTGATAGCTAAGCCACCCGTACTGGAGACCATTAAGTTTGATTTCCAGAATGTGCTAGAATTCCATAAAAACTGAAACATATGGTGAAACATTCCAACATTACGTTATGATGGAGATAAACTAATTCTGGGATCAGAGTCAATAGAACAGCAGCCTTCCGCTAGAAAGAGATGCCAAAAATGACCATCGACTGTCTGAATACATTCAAGCGAGAAAAGAGTCTTGTCCTAAAAGCTCCACTCTTTCTAAACGATTTGGGGGCGTGGAAGACACTTCTCAGCACGCTTTCGCTACGTAACAACCAACCAAGATAGATGGATCTATTTTGGAAATGATTGGTTAGACAAACTCAAATTAAATAAAGTAACTCTCGATGAGTTTGCGTTCAGGTACGATTAGGTCAAGAGAGTTGAATTTTCTCGATAACATTTGGACGAGCTATCGCTCAGAAGACATGAAGAGGATACAAGGAAGGTAGTTGCACACCAGTTTAGAAAAATCTTTGTTTCGTAGAAGAAACTTCTTCAAAAATGTTTGTGCTGGAAACAGGTGGATATGTTTGTGTTCGCATAGTCGTTTATCCTTCTCCACATATACCTCAACAAAATATCAACAATCAACTCGAAAGAGGATTTTGCTGCAAGCGATACTGGATGGAGATCATGCAATACTTCATATGGTTATAACTCAAATATTTTATTTATCTTTAATATTTGCAATTATTTTATTCCTTGATGAACTACCGACAGCAATGATTATTTTTTGTATTGAAACCTGAGAATGTTCAAAGGTTGATAACAAAAATCGGAAATCTACTTCCATTAGGTACTAAATTACCGATAAGAACAAAAATTGAAAGAAATTTCTTAAGTACATCTTTAAATGCCTTCTGCCACCAATTCCAATAATAATCACCAAAAGCGATACATCAGTATCTCTATGAGGTGAATCATTGTGGCAGCCCCATATAAGTAAGCCTTATTTCTTAGAAATTTTTAATTACCTGCAATTGTCCTCTTGGTTAGAAAATTGGGCCATAGTTGTAAAATTTCAGCCACCATTAACGTACTTTCTGCATTGGGTCATGTTGTCAAATAATGGTGCGTTTTGCTTTGGTCATGATCATACTAATTCATAATAAATTAACAAGTGCCAAGAATCTAAACAAGAAGCACCCAACAAAAGAAAATTGAACCACTTCCCACATGAGGATGACTATAAACATATATTGACGTCCCCATTCCACACTAAATCTTAAAAAGTTTACTTCAATTACCTAGTTCGCACGGTAAAAAGTTTTCCAAACAAGTGAAACGCTTCCGGCCGAACTTTCGTCTCTATCGCATTAAGGCGACAAGAAGCGACCCGTAAAACGGAACTTCTTGCATTTTTAATCAAACCTCACCTTATCATTCAAACTAAATAGGTCTCCGGACATAGTCACGTTTCATAATTAAAATTTTATTTTTTCCCCATCTGGTGGCGGTTTTCGTTCTTCTTTTCTTTCCCGGTTCGGGTTTTCTTTTTTTTTTAGTTCTTGGCAGTTACTCGAATTCCGTTATTATGGGCCCCTGGGAACACTTGGGAAACTTTAAACTTTCCGAAGCAACGAGTGGACGTGACTTAGAACAATGATCGGCCGGTTCTTAATAGAAAGCAGACTGGGTAATATGTCGATTTTAAAAAGTTAGCTTTGCTCCTGCTTGATAAATCAATAAGGATTTATATAGGTGGCCAATTAAGGTTAGTGTACGCAATGTTTCTTCTTTTATCGAAGTTTGACAGTGTAATGTGGTTAGACGTTGTTTGTGGACGTATAATATGTTGTAAAAAGAAATTTTCGGTTTTTAATTTAAAAAGGGATATGTTAGCTCTTCGAAATTCAATCAAACTTATCAACCACTTTATGGCGCCCTATACCTTCACAAAATTCGTTGTATTGTTTTAATCAAGTTAAAAATTACAAGAAATTTAATTCTCTAAACAATATATAACCCAAAGAATATGTATGTATATTTCATTATGCAACTTATTTTATCTAAACGTAAAATCTTAGCAACGGTAAAACACTTGCAAAATGCTTGAAGTTACCGAATATTCAAAAAGTACAACTTACTACTAAACACAGCATTTGTATATTTTGGAAATTTTCCAAACAAAAAATTATACACAAACACGTCTTAGATATAGAGAATCGTTTATGTAAAATATTAGGTAGAAGGTATAATTTATTACAATGCAATATAATTAAATTTAAATGAAATTTGAATTGTTTGTCGAAATTTCATGTGAAATTATGGCGGTAGACAACATGGCAGTATAGATCGGTCACCAGATACCTATACAACTGTCAACATGTCCGTCAACCTAATCGCAAAACACGTTTGTCTGCTGTGGTCTGACGAACGCGCCCATTGTTAAGTCACGAGAGACCTTGATATACCTATAATTTGTAAAGAAATCCAACAGATGGTGCAGTAGTTTGATAAAATATACGTTTAGTAAACGTCACTTGTCATTATACTAACCTCACTAACCTTAACGTTTCAGCTACATTCATTCTACGGAGTAATTTTTATACTCGATTGAGGCACCTTTAGCTCATTAAAAGAAAACAATGGAAAAAGAATGAGTATCATGCTGCAAATAAGCAGTTTCATTTAAAAGAATCAAAGCCAAGTTAGATAAAGTTCATAGTACATCTACTCCTTACACTTACTTACAATTGGGTAAATTAGTTCCCTAGCGGACTATCCACAAATGATAAACATTGTTCATTCCATTCAGTAGAAGTGACTTCTTCTGAAATCATTGATAAAATTCACATATGATCAGCGAAGTGGTTCTTAGCATGTAAAGATAATGGTTTCTACAACTGCCAGGGTTAAATTGCGTTTATTTGCTGGGTAAATATGTAGACAACCGTGCTAAATGTAAAAAAACCGTCAAGAAGGATTTTGTTGTTAAAATTGTTGGCTATGCTTGGTACTTTTCCTATATTTCCTAGATTTAAAAAGAATTAGAGTACATAGTAGTCTGCACACTCATCCAAAAAGTATTTATGTAAATGCAGCTGGTTTGATTCCGAAACCAAAGACAAAGGTTTTACAATATTTGCAAATAGTTAAAGGTGGGGGATGTAGAAAGTAGTATATTATATCCACAATATGGTTGATCGTGATCGACGAACCAAAGTGCGCGTAAAAATGGTGGTCATTATCGTATAGTAAGGTAAGCACCACCAATTTTGCACAAAACAATTTATTCGAAAAGATTGGTCAGTGGACGAATCAGACGCTGGTATCGTAGCAATCTTGATAAGTTTTATAGTCCCTAAATAACTGTGAACATAACTTAAATATTCAGAGCCAAAGCAACTGCTGAAACAGTGAGTTTCCGAAGAAAGTACATATAAAGAATGAAATTGGCCAATAAGAAAAGGTAATGGCAAGTGTGTTTTGGATGCTTTCAAAATCACCTGCATCCATTACTTAGAAACTAGATAAGCGATAAATGAAAAATATTAAGCCATTTCATTGGATCAATTGAGCGAAGAGATTGAAAATTTCTTCTATCAAACACATAGTTGTGCTGCACATATAGTTTTGAAAATTATGACATTAAAGATATGATATTACTACATCTATGGTATTCGTCAGATTTCGCCTCAGTGACCTTTGTCCATTCCCGAATTCAGATTGAAAGAGGAAGTTACTCGTACACAGAGTCTAATGCTGCACATATTTTTCTGAAAATATGACTGTTTAACGCACTACTTTTAACAGCGTTCACCATCTTTATGGCCAATTTCATTGTATTCGACAAGTCTACGGGCAGTGTTTTTGATGCCAATGCTTGGCGATGAATTATGCAGTGCGTCGTCACTGTGGAGGGGTTCTTCTCTTTCACCAATGTTGCTAAGCCTGAACGTGATCCTAGCATAGCAGGGGCCCCGTCGGTACAAAATCCAGCCAGCCTCTTCCACTCAATGCCATGCCTCTCAAAGTAATCACAAATGATTTTTCTTTCGATGTTGTTTCCAACTCTTGGGATATTAACAGTTCTTCCGTAATTGTGTTGTTGTTTCCTAAATACCGAACAAAAACTAGCAACTGGCAGCATTGAGCAACGTCGGTACTTTCGTCACACTGCAAACTGAAATATGGAGACTTTTTAATTCACAAACCAGCTGATCTTCAATGTCATTGGACATTGTATCGATCCGTGCCTTCACAGTATTGTTCGATAGGGGAATATCTTGAATTTTCTTAGAAGCTTGAACCCCTAAAACTTGTTGGACTGCTTTAATCAAACATGGCTTCACTAGGGTTTCACCAATAGTATGCGGTTTCTTTGCCTTGGCGATTAACTGTGAAATCTCAAATGAAGCTGAGAGAGCTTTTTCAGACGATTCATATGCGGCACCAGTTTTCCCTAATTTCATTTTCTTTAAGTTTTCTAATTTTCCAGCAAAGAATTCAGGTGGCCGGTCACTCAAGTTAGAATGAACTGTCTTTAAATGACGTTCTAGTTTTGCAGGTTTTAAGGCTTCATTGCTGAGGACAGCAGCACAAATCACGCACTAAGGTCTAATCTCCTTATTTACCTCAATTGCTGTAAATCCGAACTTGATATAATCACTGTCATACGCTTTGGAGCCATCTTCGACAGAAAAAGTATAAACAAACACGCACAATAATATCGCGCAATATCAGTAAACACAGCAAAAGCTACCGAAATGAATAGCAGTGCGCTGCAAGACTCACTGCTACACACCCTACACACTGAGCAATGGATGATTTTAACGGTAGATGAACCAGTCGTGGTGCCATCTACCGGTTTGTGTATAAAGTAGTCAAAACGAATAAAATAAGCACCTTGAAAAAGCAAATCCAAAAATATTGTACCGCCATCTACATTTTAGATTAGACACTTAATTATAAAGGAATGGCATACAGATTTCGACGTAGAATGTTAATGTCACCAACCATGTACTATGTATCATTTTTGAACTTCAATATACTGTAATATGCACTTAATATCGTTGGGGAAGTAGAGGGTGATTGCGACTTAAGTAAAACGTCTGTCTTGCGAATTTTGAAAAAGAGAAACACCAACCATATAAAACTCAACTGCTGCAGAAAATGAATGACGATGATTCCGATCGTAGATTAGAATTTTGTGAAATGGTTACAAATGGATGCCAACAGGATCAGATGCGTTACCATAAACATTCTTTTCTCTGATGAGGCAATGTTTACCCTGCATAGAACAGTAAATAGGCAAAATTATCAGTATTGGAGTAAACAGAATCCACAGAGGATGAGGGAAGGGCACACGCAGTATCCTAGTAAGGTGAACGTGTGGGCTGGCATAATAAATAACAGAATAATTGGACCATTGTTTTTTGAGGGGACGTTAATTAGCGGTTTACTTCCATTTTTTACAAAATGTTTTAATACCTGAATTAAGACAACTTTTTCCGGATACTGGACCTACACACATTATGCAGCTAGCAGTAGTAGATCTTGATCAAATTTTTCCGCATCTGTGGATCGATAGACATGGCAAAATTGAACGGCTACCACGTTCTCCTGATCTGACTCCACTGGATACTTTTTTGTGGGGTTATTTAAAATCAAAAATCTATAGCAGTAAACCAACCAACATTAATGATTTAAAATACTGGATAAGGCATGACATCAATCATATCAGCGCAGAGATGGTGCAAAACGTTCTGGAAGAATTTCAACAACGTCTATTTTTTGTCCAGAAATGAACGGAGCCAAGTTTGAGCATATGATTTACACTAATTTTAATTACTGCAAATAGTATGTACTAAATACTTTAAACTTTATTTCCTTCTGTGGCCTCATTAAGTGTACAAAATAAACAATTAAAAATTGCCTCTTTCTTGAGCATCAAAGTCCAAAAATCTCTACAGAATTGAAAACCCCTTTAAACGCGGTATCACACGTTACCCCTTTTCATTTGAAATTTTGAAAGTGGTACTTATTACCCCTAGAGGATTGAGCGGGCAGGTCAATAGTTTTATCATTGAGTTGTGCGAATTTTAGATCTGCCATCGAGTAGCACCATATTGACCATATTTTTGTAGTTTAATAAATGTAGAGGAAGGACCATCGATGTGAACAGTATTGTGACAGTTGTTACCGGTTCTTTCAGTTTTTTTTTATTGCGAAAAATCTTGAATCTAGAATGAGTTGTAAATTGCAGACTTTTTTGTGCCAACAATTACGTGACACTAGAAGTTTTCTCAGTTACACCCCCTAGCGGTAACATTTGGAACATGGAAATAATTTTCAGTAATTTTTGGTTTGTGGAATGAGTGATTTCTAAAACTATTGAAGACTACTAATGTGCGTATTGTTCAAAATATGCTGGTGATGAAGATGGTGACTGTTCCAATATGTAACAAGCAAAATAATATTGGCAAGCACCATTTTGGACAAAACCTGTTGGATTCTTGTAAATTTAGCTACTAGTTAATTACCAAACCATATCATGCAAGTTAAAACGTTAATGTGAGATTTTCTTATTATTTCAACAGATAATGATCCTTTCTCATACAAATTGCTCATTTCGTATGAATTTAAAGAAGATAATCTTTATCTAAATGAACGAAATTAATAACTAGCATTAAACATAGAGTAAATAGTTTACTTTTTTCGTTATATCAACATCATTTACTTATTTTTGCGTATACACCTACATACATAATTATGTTATTGCTAATATGCGACCATGTAAACATATCTACAGTACTTGTTCGTGTTGTTGGTATACAAAATAGTAAATTTAACATTATTCCCCTAGACCTACCAATTGTGTAAGACTAATTACATTCGAATACACGCTATTAAGTTCAATGTACATATTGACTGGGGTGAACAGGATATTGAATAGACGCAAAGCGATGCTAATGACAAGATTTGCTAAATCACGCAAAACTTATTAACGACTATGTTGATCATTCATTACTTTTCATCTTTATTAATTTCCTTACCGTTATTGTTATGCGCGTATATTCCTACAAAGTTAAGAGTTATCCCAGTGAGGTTTCCATCGACTGCGTCGTTGTCATTACGCTTTATTTTACACATCAGCATCCGTAAACATTAAAGTTACCCAAATACCGGATTCGCGAACATTACGAATATAAATCCATTATCCTATAATCTTGGAGTTTCTAATTTTCTTATACAATTTATAACTCTGTATAGCGTAATTAGTTAAGCGCATTAATTCGATTCAAGTAATAAATTCGAATTTCTTATAATACGGGCGAACTGTACAGAATTACCCTCACTTATTAAACTATCAGGACAAATTAACGAAAGCTCCTTGCTCTAACGTAAACAAATTTACTGAGGAGCAAGTTCTTCGGGTAATCCGTAAAGTTCGCCGTACTGGTACGGGGGTACGAAACCGGAGGCCTTTGTCTTTCTATCCTCGTCTTTTTTCCGCTCGTAAAGGAAATAGTCTCTGTTTTCCTTGTCATATTACGTGATTAGAAGTGACGTGTGTTAAATTTAATTACGAAGATTCTAAATTCGGCATAAATGATATAAAGATATCGTAGGGGCGAAGCACTTTGTTTAACGCTTTATAAGCTTATAATATAAATTTATTATGACATTGGGGTATTCGAGCAATTTAATCTGAAACATCAGCATTTAAAGTCATGATTATTATATTATTTGGAAATACAATGACATTTTCACGAACGATTATTACACAGCTAAAAAGTGAAATACAGGGACAGAGTAAATTATTAAAGTATGAACGGATTTAGAGCTGTAGTTAGTCAGTGATGGCCAAAGAAAATCAAAGTTCAAAATCTATGGTGTGTTTAGTATTATAGTCATGACCGTTGCTGCGATGGCATGGATATGTTGGCTCAAAGCTGTTACCATTTCGATTTACCAGAAAGCCTTCTTTGCGTTGTGATGTATTAGCAATGAATTGACCTAATTTATTCTTTTGTGTTGTTACAATGTTTCCGTAATATCAAGATAAACAATCCTAGTTTTGTGTCTTGCATCATTCCTCTACTTAGTGGGATAGTGGGAGCCAGGAACGAACCCCACCCTGGTAAGAAACACAAATATATGCCTGCAGCGAATAGGCATCTGTATTAAGGAATATGGCCTATCACTGGCGCCGGAGAGGTCATTATGCTGCAAGGAAGACGAAAAAGAGACCATATTACCTCCACGTTGGAGGGATTTCGGTTAAAGCCAGTTCAGACACTGGTATACTTATGGGTCACAATCGATGGAAAGGGATCTTTTGGTCCACACATTTTCAAAGTGATTGAAGACAGTGGCCAGTTTAGCTCGAATTATGCCGAATATTAAAGGACCTAGCAGTAATAAAAGGATAGTACTACATGGAGCTATGGATAACATCGTCTTATACGGGGCTCCGGTATGGCAACAGGCAATTCTGAAACCAAAATATAGGAAGATGTTTGAAAGGACACAGAGATATGTGCTTCAGAGGATAGCATCAGTTTATAGAATTGTATCGCTGGTGACCTTACAAGAAATCACGCCAATTGACTTAATGGTACAGGAGAGAGTTTTTACTTATTCGCATTCGCAGCAAAATTCGAGAATTACTATGACTTTAGCCAAGCAAAACTCTCTAAAGGAATAGGAAAGTAGGTGTCTAAATGAGACCGAAAAGGCACAGTGGACTAAGACGTTAATAAGGGATGTAAAGCACATGTCTCCTTTCGTTCCTGTGTCAAAAGATTCCACAAGGGTAGCGATGACACCTGCATTTATTGCGGTGCGGTTGACTCTGCAGAACACCTCTGTTGAAATGTGGAAGATGGAATGAATATAGAAGATCTGTACCGACGAGTCTAGTCACAATGATAACACCGGATACTATGATACCAGTGATGATGGAAACAGCCTCCAAATAGCAAACCGTTCATCAAATGATAAAGATCATTATGATGAATAAAGAAAGAGAAGAACCGGCGAGACAGAACAGAGCAGAAACAGTAACAGCAACAGTTTGAAGTTAGCCAAGGAACTAGCCTAGTGTAACCGGTGGTATATGATGCAGTGTAATTGAGGGGTTTTAAGGGGTTAGCAATGTGACGGATTGCACACTGGAGGAAAAAAATATTATAGGGCCAAAAGCATCCTTTTGTGGGCGGTGCTTTATGTTCATTTAAAAATGAACACATTCTACAACAATTAATTCATCATGCTTTGATAAAGTAAAACTTTTATAGACTAGGATAACCTTACTCATGTTCTCTGATAATGAATGTCAATTACAGAGGTATCACTTTGCTTTTTTCTGTTTTCTAGTTGTGTCAACAGTACTTAGCAGAACCTGGTCGAGGCTATAGAATCAGTATACAAGACCAGAGCAAATGTAGTCAGGGTGAAGAGACAGAGAAATTCATCACTACACAAGGAGTAAGGCAAGTGGGTGTGCTTAGTCCGCTACTATTTAGTTTATTCCTCAATGAATAATTGGATGTAGTGCCAAATCAAAAAAGACAAGTGCTGGATATAATAGGATGGATAATGTATATATCGGCGAATGCGTCTTTGCTGACGATATAGTATTGACTGCAAACAGTGAAGAATCGCTACAATACAACACCGACATATGGACTAAGGCGCTAGAAGAAAAAGAAATCAGTATAAATACAAAAAAGACCAAAACTGTTGTAGTATGGAATACTAAGAAAAATATAAGCATCAACTTTCAAGGAAGATGTGTGGAACAAGTTGATAATATCAAATATCTAGGAGCATTGATCGATGGAAAAGTAAACTATGAATCTGAGATCAACAGCAGAATATTCTCCACAAACAAACTCTACCATAGTATGAAAAATGGTTTCATTGGA
Source organism: Popillia japonica (assembly GCA_004785975.1). Lineage (NCBI taxonomy): Eukaryota > Metazoa > Arthropoda > Insecta > Coleoptera > Scarabaeidae > Popillia > Popillia japonica. The sequence continues at coordinate 6,865 of SMLS01065891.1, read as the reverse complement.
AAAAAAGAAACAAGTCAAAAAACAAAAGTTTCAGTATATAAAAGACTCATCTATCTCCCTACTCTGCTATATGGATGTGAATCGTAGGTAACAACAGAACAAATGCAAAAAAATACAAACAGCAGAAATGAAGTAGGTATTTAAGAAGAATATCAAATGTAACGTTACTAGACAAAATCAGAAATGAAACAATAAGAAACAACTTACAACTAGCAAGTGCAAGAAAACATATAGAGAAGATGCAGCTAAGATGGTGCGGTCACCTAAATAGATTATGGAAAGATAGACAAGTTAGAAGAGTGTGGGAAGCAAAGAAACCTGGTAAAAGAAGAAGAGGAAGATCGAGAAAAGAATGGGATGGAGAAATAGGAGAAATACTGAAAAAAAGAGACATAACATGGAGACAAGCAGAAGCATTATCCAAAAACAGGAAAAACTAGAGAAACTTTATCAAGGAAAACTGAAAAGGAAAGACGTACCTCAACACCTAACGGTAGATGAGAACCTGATGATATACAGGGTGTTCCTAAATATCATGTACATAAGGAAGGGGGTAATTATTTAGTTTGTTTTGTGCCTAAAATTTCATATAAACATAGGTCTGCAAATGCTTCGTTACCAATCTGCAGGGTGTTGAAATTTCAAGATTTTTACACTTTTTACTGTATAGCTTCTACAGTTTTTGAGATATTTTGCTCAAATTTGGAAGGTAGGTTACGCTATAAGGCCTGCATCATTAGCCATGCCAAATGATAATGTACATCTACAGGGTAATAACTTTTTCGGGGTCATGCCCTCTTTTCTCACCCTGAACTTTTTTGCGGTGCGCCACTGCTAGATTCTAAAATACGCAATAAATTTTCTGTCTTGTTTAGAAACTTTTTGATCTCTTGTATTTTTTTCTTATCTCTGACCGTTATCGAGAAAAAAAATTGAAAACAATTTTCTGTAATTCGCCAGAGAAAATTAAAATATTTAAAATGGTCTAGCAGGCTCTGGATTTATTCAGGTAATCACTTGAGTTTATTAATTTGACAGCTGATTTTAGAAATCGTAACTGGTGTCTGTATAAGTAAAGTTTTAAATCGCAAACTGTAAAGTGTAAAAGTGTTTTAAATACTCGTTATAATTTTGTAAATATGTCAAATTTCACTAATTCTGAAATGGCTGACATGCATTTTATCTACGGCCTTGCGAATGGAAATACAAGAGAAGCCAGGCGTCTGTACATGGAGCGCTATCCCAATAGAATGATACCCGATCATCGAATATTTTCAAATATTCATAGGCGTCTTGGAGAAACTGGAACTTTTAAAAAGAATACTAATGATGCAGGAAAACCACGTACTGTTAGAACACCACAGATCGAAGAGGCTGTTCTGAATGAAATAGACAGACATCCTCGCACCAGCACCAGAGAAATCAGTGAACATTTAAATATTAGTCATCAAGTTGTTTGGCGTATTCTACGTGTTTCCCTGTTATACCCTTACCACATTCAGAGAGTGCAGGCTTTTCTTCCCCGAGACTTCCCTTTAAGGATTGATTTCTGCCAATGGTAGCTTAATAAGCTAGCAGCGGGCCGCATTTTTAAAAGTAAAATCCTTTTTACCGATTAAGCGAATTTTTCAAGGACTTCAATTATGTATTTCCACAACAACCACACGTGGGCAGATAAAAATCCACATGAAATTGTACAAACGCATTTTCAAGAACAGTTCTCATTAAATGTATGGGGTGGTATAATTGGAGATAATTTGATTGGTCCTTGTTTTTTGCCTAATTGACTTACTGGTCAGTCATACAGGCTGTTTTTGCAGAATAAATTGCATTTATTACTTGAGAGACTATTACTTGAAGATTTGCCCCTTTCACTTAGAAATCAAATGTGGTATATGCACGATGGCGCCCCATCACATTTTTCTATTTTGGCTCGGGAGTATTTAAATGAAGTATATGAGAATAGGTGGATAGGACGAGGTAGACCTCAGCCTTGGCCCCCTAGGTCCCCTGACTTAAATAGTATGGATTTTTTTCCTGTGGGGACATCTCAAATCTCTAGTGTATACAACACCTGTGAATACTGTTGATGACTTACGAAATCGAATAATCTATGGATTTGAAACGATAAGAAATACTCCGGGAGTATTTGAGAGAGTGCGGGCATCAATGAGAAGAAGAGCGGGCGCCTGTATAAGGGTTGGAGAAGGACACTTTCAACAATTGTTGTAGCATAGTTTCCTTGTCATTGTTATTAATTAGAGTTTTTATTGTTATTAGTTAAGTTACTTTGTATTGTTATAAAACAATGCTACGAAAACCGGGTCATCCCATTTTTTAACAGGTAGTAGCGCCTTAACTCTTAAAATTAATAAACTCAAGTGATCTAAATAAAGCCAGATCCTGCTAGACCATTTTAAAAATTTTAACTTTCTCTGGCGAATTACAGAAAATTGTTTTCTATTTTTTTTTCTCGATAACGGTCAGAGATAAGAAAAAATACAAGAGATCAAAAGTTTGTAAACAAGACAGAAAATTTATTGCGTATTTTAGAATCTAGCAGTGGCGCATCGCAAAAAAGTTCAGGTTGAGAAAAGAGGACATGACCCCGAAAAAGTTATTACCCTGTATATTTAAATCATCATTTGGCATGGCTAATGATGCAGACCTTATAGCGTAACCTACTTTCCAAATGTGAGCAAAATATCTCAAAAACTGTAGGAGCTATACAGTAAAAAGTGAAAATATCTTGAAATTTCAACACCCTGCAGATTGGTAACGAAGCGTTTGCAGACCTATGTTTATATGAAATTTTAGGCACAAAATAAACCAAATAATGATCCCCTTCCTTATGTACATGTTTTTAGGAACACCCTGTATATATCAACAGTACTCCATGTTGCCACATGAAAACACTTTCTTCTTTTTTGCTTAGTTTTGTGCTTCCTGGGCTCAGCAATAATGGAGATTTATTTGACTATTTACCAGCTTTTCTGCTCAGTTTTTTTGGCGATTATTCATCTTTACTCAGGTAATCTGAGGCTCTGTATTTGGACCGTGTATAGATCTTCTAAATCTACAGTGGCTTTTAAATTTCATCATGCAAGCTTATAGATTTGTTTTGCACAAATATATATCTACAGCTATTTTCTGTAATCCACACACAAGTGATTTTTATTGAAAATATTACTACACAAGACATATTTTCAGAATAAAAGGTATAATTAAGTAAATAAACTAAGCGAACTAAGTAAGCTCTCTATATTATTCCCAACAACAAACATGTGAAGAGCTAACTAGATATCGCTACGGTAATTAACGTTCATTATACAGCTGTGCAAATTGTTTTGATTCTCATTCTTTTTTTGCATTCATCTGTATTTTTCAAGGTTACGTATAATTATATTAATTCATACCGAAATTTGGAAACGTACTGTTTTCAATTCGGGCAATTATACTACAGAAACAAGGTTGGCATATTCGTGTTTAAAATTCAGAATTTTTTATTGTGAAATATGAGTATACGATGCCCGAATGAGAGAATAGCCATTTCTAACAAGAGCATCGTTTGGGGTTGTAAAAGTTGTTTTACTCCAAGAACATGTTCTTGTCTACAATACACAGTATAGTTACCGTAGAAGAATATATTTTTCTTAGAAAAATGCAATGTTGCCCCCAAGCATTTACATAAAACATCTATGTATGTATATGTTTGGGGGGTATTAATACAGGAAACATATATATTTAAAACTACTTATACATACATACATTTTAGAATATTGATATCTTGAAGTTGGAGGGATTCTTTTCTGTATTGGCGAGGAAGATGGTATAGCATTTTAATATTTCCTTTTTCGTTTCGTAAATAAATATCGGTTGAATATAGCCGCAATAGGTCAAAACGTTGTCAAGTGAAATTGAGTTGAAACATATAACTTTTCTCTGCTAGGTAGTAGATATTGAAGACGGCGGCGGTGTCAATTACATATAATCTCAAATAAGAAATTTCCATCGTTGATTTGGTGAAGAAACTTCCTGATGTATATTTTAAGCGTAAATAGATTGCTGCAATATCGAAAAAGTGGAAGAAAAAAGGGATTTTTTTGAAAAATTGTCAAACATAGTTTTGGTAAGATTACGTCACTTTCGAAGCTAAGATAGTGATAGGAAAAAGTGTCCACTGGCGGAGACATGTTGTATAGAGACAATTTCAGTAATATTTTATTTTTTTTAATAATACTTGTACGAGGGGTTAGTTAGAAACTAAATCTTTAGACCAGCTGGAAGACTTCGGGGAGACCTAGCTGTCATTAGGTGCAATGTGACAAGGACGGTCATGTTGTAGCAAGAGACCGATTATCAGGCAGGTTAAACCAAGTTGGAGAGCATAGAAATTCTTTCATTAATTAATTTAAAAAGAGATATTATTATAATTTATTTTTCCAAGAACTAGAACTGACCAATCTTCATCATATATCCTGATTTACCATTTTCCAAGGCTATAATTCCTGATATAGGTCGATCCTAGGAAGTAAGGTTAGAATTTCCTATCCATATATTGTTGCATTTTGACCCAATCCATTATTTTATTTTACTAATTTAATTATTTCAAAAGTCGATTTGAGAATTATAACTCTGAATTCCATAGGAAAATAGTACTATTTAAATTATCTAAAAAACCGACGCCAAGCACAATGATTTAAGTTGACCTTGAATTTATATTTAATTAAACCAATCACTAAATTTTATTAAGGTTACAATACAGGTCATAAATAATAAGTTTTTGTTAAATTTAAATAATTATTTATTAGTTTTAAGTAAATTTTTTTTAGTCGAACAAATAATATTGCTTATTTATCGAAACCAATTATTTGTTTTATTATTATTTTCCATGTCATTATAATAAAAATTGTGTAAATTAAAGTGTGTCTTATTGGGAGAAGTGATTTAATGTTGGTTAACTTATTTAATACTACACAGTATTTAAAAATCTCGTGAACACCCCTGAGATTAAGTGAGCTCACCGGACCCAAAATTTAAACCGGAGAATTTTTTTAATTCAGTATTTTTCATAAATATGTGAATCCCTCAACATGTGGGTCTACTATAATATATTGCTATAGAAATTTAAACGAAACCACAACACAGTTTTCGGCAAAATTAATACACTTCGGACATTACAGAAACTGGATAAAGTTAAATTTTGAAATGTATTGCGATCGAGTACTGGCTGAGCGTGAATCTAAGATGGTGCAAGTTGTAGTGCAATGACAAACAACTACGCCATTCAGCCAACAAAATGATGTTCTATTCACTATATGTGTAGATTATGGTGACAAAATTGGAGAAGCTTACAAAACAGTTAGTAAAATAGGAGACCAACATAGTTTCTGATGTTGACATAAGCCTATAACCTATAGCGAAGTGGAGGCGCAGCAAACCCAAGATGCTGTGTCAGCTGCATACTCAGAGTAAAAGCAACACCTAAGACTTTCATTGGTATCGTACAACCTTATGTTTATGGTGTCCAATTCTGGAACCAATTTATTTTTCAAGATTAGTGCTTTATCATTATTTGCTATTCATTTTATATATTCACACAACATATTATACAGGGAAGTATATTTGCAATACACTTCTTGCAGGGACGAAGAAAAAGTGATATTTCTTAATCTATTAACAACTCCATGAGTAGAACCCTCGTAGTCTTTCAATCTAAAATGTGTGAGCATCCCCGTATGCCATATATATTTTTGTTTTATTTTTCTACGACGATTTGCCAAAATAGATACGAACACTTGGGTGCGTCTATGTATTGGTCTGTTGAAGGGCGTCAAAAAAAGTAAAAGTGGTTCAATCATTTAAGAAGCTTATGGCATACAAATACTCAAAATAATCTCAAAAAAAATCTGAAATGATTGCTTAGTGCCCAAAGATTTTTATTAAACAAAGAAGTTTGATTCATCGTAGCATAGTAATGGATTTAAAGAACTTGAATATTGCTCTCAGAAGTATAAGGTTAGTAAAGTTAAACAATTCGAAAAAGATTTCTAGTTTCTATTTTCTATTAAGTTCTTTTTGTACTGCAAAAAATATTTACAATAGTAGTAGCAGTATCTTCTATTTAGTTCGTGGATTCGAATATTTCTATTTAGTCCAACAAAAGGTTCCAAGATTTAAAAATTGGTCAGATTTTCTACGAAGATTTCCATGTGTTACATAAACCCTTTATGAACTATACTTCATTGCACTACTATACTTCCGAGACATTATTTAATACTTAAATGACATCTTCAGAAACAGAAATTGCAAAACATTTAAGACATATCTACATCTATCTATCTATTGTTAATTTAGCGGTAATTTGATTATCAGAAACATGTATATTATATTGCAACGTTTATTTCAATCTGAACTATGGAAGAAGACGTTTTGTATAAAAGAACATTAGAGGATACTGGGTTTCATTGACACAATTACTGTAAGATTAGCATAAAGGACCTAATTCAACCTAGCATATCTTGGTGACAATTGGCCGTTCTTTCATTCTCATGTATGTATATACATTCTAGAAGCTACAATAACACTAATGTATAAGGTTTATATGTAGATAAAGTGATGGTACAGTTTCGAATAAATTACACGAAGATCTGCATAATTGGATTGCTATTACGCAACGCATTTGGCGGAGAAGTTTTAATATAGGTAGTTCAAGAAATTAATTGATTATATGCTTCCTGTTATTCAGTTGTTAGTACTAGTCATTTTTCAATTTTGTCATTCAATGTTCGTGAATTTACTAATGTGTGAGCCTACATAACTGTTAAGCTCGTCTTGATAAACATGAGAATTAATTATGCTAACA
>SMLS01065890.1:0-31123 GCA_004785975.1 Popillia japonica | reverse complement strand
CTTGATTTTTCTGTATTAGGACACTTTTTTAATTTTTTAACTGTTTTCTTGTGAATAAAAATAAACATCTTAATACTTCCTGGACGTAGTTTTTTATTTTGCATTCAAAAGTGTTAAAAAAATCTGGGCGTTCCGTTTAAAAAAAAAGTTGGACGTATTGCCGATTAAACCGGAAGTGAAAAAAATATAAACTGTATTGCATAAAATGCATTTATATTAACTATACCCCCATACCAAATTTCAGAAATCATAATTTTCAAATAACAAAGTTATTCGACTGTTCCGGGACTTTTTCCTAACGCTGTATATACAGGGTCTATTTCAAATAAAAGTAAAAAATATTAAGAATGGTAAGATGCAATTATGTAGAATATAAATCCAATTTTTTTTTTCTTGATGTGGTAATGCAAAACATTTTTAGAATCTGTAATAATTTATGTAGAGCAACAGGTAGTTCTGAACTTAATTCTATAAATCCTAGGCTACACAATATTAACTTCAATCCGCTAGAATAGGATATTTTCAGAATTATGTTAAAATCGCTTGAAAATAGTTTCCCACTCATAACAACTAATTTCCGTTACTTTATGCTTTAATAACTTTCTTGCAATGAATTTGTTAAGCTCTTTTGTATACTCAGCCAGATGTGGAATGAGAACAGTCTACAATTGAAAACAAAATATTATAATCTAAGACTATAAAGTGTATCTGGTAACGTATCCACACGAAATACAAATTTTAACGCAATCGAGACCGCTCATCGCTTAACGCGCTTATGTAAATAAGTTTTATTGGTACCACAGGTTATAGAAATGGCATCTATAAATGCGATAATCCATAATATAGTTAATATGACGGCATCCATCGTATAAATGTTAATGACGCAAGAAGCGATGAACGTGTATGTAGGTGTAACAAAAAATAAAAAAGAGGAAAGAATATTTTTAGAAATAATTAATTGTATTATTTTGTAGATATGTAAACGGTTACCTTCCAAAAAGTATGCAATTAACGTCATTGTAACTGTTTTACAAACACTTATTGCTGTAGCTCTAACTTCGTCTAATACACACTCCTTTAATACAACTGATTTTAAATTCAAACTGTCTGAGCCCATCGGATGAATGAATAACTGTTGAAAACGTTTGGTTTTTATAAGTTTATAAGTTATAAAAGTTGAACCTTGAAAGGTGCAAGTTACCCAGGACAAACAGTATTAATTATAACGAAAATTTAATTGATCTACGTTTCTCACGTTCAGCATGGAAAGCATGAAGCAAGGAAGGTTTCCATTTCCATTTCACAGTAGCATACTGCGGACACATGTTTTTCAAATTAATCAAAACGTCGACCGATACTATGCAATCCAATGATTCCAGTTGCGTGTTTCACAATTTTTGTACCTACTGTAAATAAATCCTATGTGCCGTTGTTCGTAGTCTCTGGGAAAAGTCGGGAAAGTCTGCTATCACTTGATTCCATAAAATTCATGATATCTAAAAGATTTATTTTATGAACATTTGATTGACCGTAGCTTCGACTAACCTGTTGTATAGAACATCATTTATTATCAGCATTACGTCAGCATATCTTTCTTCTTTTTTATGTTTTGTCTAGTGTAATTGTTGACAATTTTTTAAATAGATCAATAACTTTAAAGTAAGTTTAAATAGTACTTGAAGTTTTTTTATATTGTTTATAAGCAAATAATCCAAGAAGTACCTACTCACATCACGTAGAAAAATAAATAATTACGTAAATTGAAGTATGTTGACCATATTCAATAAATATGAAAATAAATAAAACTTATATATATACATCGATGATTATACAACCAACAGACTGCTAAATCTGAATACAACGAGGAAAGCCAATCAAGTAATATTTTGCTAGCAAACTCAGAGACTGATTTTTCAATGAAATGGTTAATATATAGTTAGCATAACTTCATTATTGTAGATAATAAAGCTTTGAAATGTGGAGATGGAACTACTAGAATACTACTTATTTATAGGAAATGCAGTTTGAATGCTGCTTAAATAGTCGGACCGAGGGATATAGACAATGGCCTTTCCGTAGTTCTGTGTAATATTTGTGGAAGTATATGCAAAGGCAACTGCTACGGGAACTTCGTATTCCTATCATAGAATTAACACCCTTTGTACCAGCAGTATAGACACTCTATAACGACCGGTCTATGCAATAACAGTTAGCTGAGAAAATATAACTTAACGCTAATGTCTAGGTGGCGGAAATGAAGTCTCAGCACCTAGCGTTCTAGCAATTTGTTGCAATAACTGTGTCTTGTCCATCTACACTTCTTAGTTCACGTTGCTATTCAGTTCACCAAATCAGAATATCTATAGTTTTTCTATAACCTTGTAAAGCGGGATTTGAAAGAGACAATGGGTATGTGGGAATGAAAGATTGTTTCGTATTAATTACAGAATCGAAATTTAATAATAAGTTTAGTTTGGTTTGTACACTTGTGTTTGAGATCAAGACCAAACTGTCAACAAAGTTTTTAAATGCCACCTATAGCCAGTACTCCACATTTTACCACTGTTGCAAGATATCTATTTCATTTACATATTTTTGGTGCAGATATTTACAACAGCAATTTGGAAATGTAACAGTGGTGAAGTTAAATTTGTTCGCGGTGGGAGTATGGGAAATATATATTAGAGACAAAATAGATGCGATTTGATTTCATCTGACACTGCGGCATATGGCCTATTATATTATTCCGTGCATAGTGAATTTCTTTACATAAACAGATTAGTCACTTTTACTACATTTAATAGTCTGCGTGGTAAAACACTTGCGGTAGGGTTGTTACGTCAATTGTTCCCATAAATGACAATCTTCGTTGTTCCAATGAGGTGCATTCAAATACAACGAGGTAGGCTATCTCCTCCTCCTATTACATATGTAGTCGGCAAATAAGTTCATCTCCAGGGATACCAATTCTATGCAGGTATTTTGCCAAGGGCCGTGTCCTGTTACCAGACTCATCAATGTTCTAGCCGGTACTCGGTTAAGAGCCAACACATCTACTGCTAACTGCTGAGATGGCTGCCCCATCATCTGTTTGCTGTGTAATTACTTCTCAACGTTGTTCCAGTGTACTTGATGTGTTTTTGTAATCCAATTAGCCGCTGCACCTGGTCCAGTAAATATTGTGACAGAACCTTTTCTTGCCAGCTGGTTTGCTAATTCAGTGTCCTTGTTATCTTTTTCCAGAATTCTTAGGTTTTCCAGACAGGTCCAAGTTAGTTTTGAGGTTATCTCATAGAATGCTAATTTTTTAGCGGATATCTATCAGATAACCCTTAGATTGTCTTTCCAACGCCTTTTGTCTACATATCATTATTGCTAATATTTTCGATTGATGTACGGCGGTTTATTACCCTAATATCATATATTCTTTATGATTTAATGTTTCACAATATATAGTTGCTCCAGAACCCGTCCGCGCACCAGATCTGGGTTGGGATTCCAAGTTTCTGCTTTACTCTACACTTATACTAATCTAGGGCAATCTGGAAGAAATTGTCGAACGGAAGCTTGGGAATCATTCTGTCATGGTCAGTATCAAAGAAAGGGTTTCTTATCTCGGGTGTTATATTGATATGCTCCGATATCTGTGTTCTTCCTTATGTAAATATTCAAGGGGAGCAGGTTTAGCATGGTTTCCATAGCAGCTGTTGACGTGCTTCTTGCAGCACCAGTAATACACAGGTAAACTAATCTCTGTGTCTGCGAGTTTTGTAATTTCTTGCTTCTGTATAGCTTTAGTTCACCTAATCAAATAGCCATCGGTATAGTATAGGTTTTATCACTGCGATATACAACCAGTGCATCATACATGGTCTTAATCTTCATGTTTTCCCAAATGTCTTGCGGGTAGTCATTGGCGATAATTTGTAATTGTCTATCATCTGTTCAAGATGTTAACTAATCCTAAAAATTGCTTCTTGAGTGAATTATACTGTGTCATGATGAAGTGTTTGAGGCCATACCTGGGGGCACCCTCTGTGCACCAGCACCTGCATTGTTTCACCTAGTGCAACATTTGTTTTGTAAATGCCATGTGTTATCTTGGACAGAACTACTAAATCAAAATGCCATCAAAATTATCTTACATTTAAGTGAGGCGGGAAAAAGACGAATAAATTGGAAAGTTGTAATGCTGACGGCAATAGGGTTTTATTAATTTTTATTTTTATGATTAAGATATTTTCTCCAATTAATTTAGCTATCGTATCTTTTGACATAACAGCATAACAAAACATATAGGTAAGTCGTGCTCCCGCTGCTATTACGCGATTTCCTAATGAAATGTTTCCAGGTTGCTATCTCAATTCTAAAATTTATAGTAATATACAGATAGAAAATATTCAGGAACGAAGGTATCGCATACTCATTGCCAATAATGCTCTGAATCCCAATTCCTTAAGATACGCTGCGCAGGCTTATCACTATTGTTCAGCCGATTGTTTGGAACGTGAAAGCGGTCACTTTGAACAATTATTCTGAAATGTTTTTACTTACTCAATAGTTTTGTTTGACTTTTGTTGTTCATAATTTCAAAATCAGCACAACAGAGGTAAAGTGCATATGTCAGTTTTTTTCCTGAAATTTGTATTTTTGTAGTAAATAATTTAATATCTGATGATTAGACCAGATATTAAGTTTACAGAATAATTAAAAGAATGTGACTTATATAATTACACCTCTGCTATGCTGGAATAAATTATAATATTATTGGATCTGTCATTTTATGATGGAATTTAAGTGATTTGTAAAAATTCAAACTGAAATGACATCAGTAGTCTTGATCCCAAATCCACAAATAAGCCTGAAAGAGATAAAAAAAGGTGGTAGATGTAGATAGTAAACTAGGCATTAATTATACTCGAAATGTTGGAAGTACTTGATTTCTTCACCATTTCTACAGACATATGTATACATATTGTAATTATGTACATACAATTTTAAACGAACATTGAGTAATGTTTGTACATAGAATAAGCATGTACATATTTTGACATTTGGAGATTTATTAGACACTACATAAGTATGCAGCTTGCATTGATATACGAAATAGTTAAAAATAGAATAGAACTAAATTACTAAGTCGTATATGTATAACCTATAATTATTAATAAAACCGTAACTGCCCTACTTTCTATGACCATAAATTTATAACCAATTATACAATACAAGATTTATCTAGTTTTAAAATTTCATCAATAAGTTAATACTTAAAGAGTTGTTTGAAATCACACACATAACCAGAAGATTATAATATCACTATAATATTTAAGTGTTTATACTAATAATAGACCTGAATATGTCTAATATGACATGTTTACTGAGAAAATTAACGATTATTTACAAATGGAAATAGAATTCCATGGTCGTTTATGTTTTCGCATTTCAATGTAAATAACTGGCCGTGTTGTATAATATGGCATTACGTATTCGAAAATTGGAAAATTGGAGCCCATTAAGTGTTAATCGATACGCTGGGGACGTTTTTTCACAAAAGTACAATAACCTCACCTGAATTTCAATGGATGAAGTGTTTTACCGTCCCGACAGCAAATAATCTGCCGACCATTGATTTTCATTGCTCTTCCGCTTTCCTTACGCAATATAAAGGAATTACGAAATCCACCCCTATCTATTATACAGCACATGTCTATATACATATACATATAATGAAAGAAACCTTCTTGGTATTAAGATAAAATCTAATAGGTTCAGCTTTGTGTAGCGGATGTACACGCTTAAGATTAACTAAAAACGCGTTATATGAAGCTAGAAGCTTATGTTGTTTTATTCATTTGTGAAATTTTCCATTTTTATATTGCTTCAAGCCTATATTACTAATTTTATTAGAAATATATGTATATTATATTAACTAAATACAGGGTGTCCGCGATATACAAAGCATCCTTTTAAGGGATAATAGCTACAACGATTTAGAAATAAAAACATATAATACACCTTGGGTCTATCTGTAAGCGTAAACGAGAAAAAAAAATATTTCTAAAAAACCTTATTTGGTGAAACTGTACAAGAAAACTCATCCATATTGCTTCTTAAATAACCAAAAAACCATATCAAAAATTTAGGGTTGAAAATAACTGAAAACAACGATGAAAACGAATTATTTCATACTTTGAAATTGAAGCGTGGTGTCATTTGTCTTCCACCATACTGTACATGTATGCAGTTAGTTAGAAGCGCAGATCCATGCCAAGCATCATCTGTTTATACGACCTTGAACTTGTATCGTACGAAGTCAATGGCCATACGTTTTAAAATAAAGGTACCTTTGCGGTTTTTTTTAATAATGTTATGACAATAAAATCGATGGTATGTTGAAGTGTGAGTGAAAAGGGCGTATTTAATAGCAGCCTCCGATTGGTAAATGAAAATTTAAGTTGAAGGAAAGTCGCATTGAGCGAAAACAATGTTATTATGCAATTAAGTTATGGCGCTTTAAACTCTTTCGTAAAGGCTACTACAAAATTGAGTTCTTTTCTTTTATTTGTGATAAATTGGTGGTCCTAAAAAGGACTTTTTTGAGAGACAGGAGAAAATGTATTACAGGAAAGGCTCGATGTGTTGCCCATTTTCAAAAACACACGCCTGTAATCGTCGTAAATCTTGCACTAATCAGCTGCCGGTGTACAGTATGCGTCGAAGTTTGTGACATGAGAAATAATTTTTTTCTCGTTTACGCTTACAGATACACCCAAGGTGTACTATATGTTTTTGTTTCTAAATCGTTGTAGCTATCATCCCTTAAAAGCATGCTTTGTATTTCGCAGACACCCTGTATATGTGTGAATATTACGCCAGTCCGCAGGCTCTTAGCAAATAAATGTCAATTTATACTGTGATTTGAAACTCCTATCTTAAATTGTCAAAAAGTAAATTAGCAATGCCAAAGATAAGAAACTTATACAGTTACCACCTAAGTGTTCAAAGCTGCTCATTCGATTTTGAAGTACAGTTACCCCAGATACAGCATATAGAGCAAGGCTGAAAAAATAGCAAAGTTTTGGAACACTTCATACACATGCAACCACACTATACCGGCATATTATTTGCTACCTGTGGATTATGTTCTGGTCGGCTACCAATGGGCGGGACTTCAACTGTAAGCGTGCACGTAGCAATTAGTATTCATTCTAGTTTCTGCTATCTTCTGCTTTATTGCGACCATAATAGTGTTTTACCATAAATAGTTTTTTCTCAGGCGTATAATGCTCCATTTGAAACACAATTACTGACCGCAATAAAGATCTACTAACCGTTATAAAACTAGAGAACTCTAATGCCTAGCGATGTCTTATTAAGAACAGAACGAAGTAAATCGAACACCGACTTTGCTTGAAATGAATTAGGCATGTCTAGCGATTCGTCCCTTCATCTCGCAGTAATTGCGAACGAGGGCTTCGTTGAATTGAGTGAAACTGAAAAGATCGATGTGACGATAGCATTTTCTACCAGTTAGATGCGACCAAAGAACAGTGGTGGGTGCTTGCCGTTAGACAGCCAACACACAATTATCCAGCAGAATAGCTGGAGCTATTCATATCAGAAGGATCGTCACATTAAAACTTAGCTCCTGGTATAGTTATTAAAAGCAGTATAATCATCTACTTATGTAGTCATTGCAGCTGTATTCCCGAGGGCTATTTTCGAACAGCGGCGCATATTTTGATTGTGCTACTTAATAGACACAAAATTCTTATTATTTTCGGTGTTAAGTATTTAATAGTGATTAGAAAATATAAGAATGTTAGAAAAAAAGAAAAAAACAAATAAAAAAACACAATCAGCGCGTAAGCTACTGAACTATTCTGTCAAACGCTGCACAGATTAGAGACATTATTATAAACCTAAATGATACCTCTGTAGTGAATAAAAATTCTTATATGCAAACACAGGGAATGTAAGCTTTGGACATACCCAATAGTTTTGGTATCTAAAATGCAATGGATGTAAAAATTGGAAACGATACACGCTTGCCAAGATAGTACCTATACATAAAAAGGGAGATATTGGAGATGTTAATAATTACAGGCCGGTTTCTTTGCTACCAGTCTTTTCAAAATTATTTGAAAAAGTTCTAAATAATCGGGTAGTAAAATATTTGCTAAAACAGGATTTAATTCCAATAAATCAACATGGTTTTGTTCCGGGCAGAAGTACGGAAACAGCCCTGTATAATTTTGTTAAAGAGGTTTTAAAGTATTTGGATAATAAAGAGAAAGTTGTAGGTATATTTTATGATATGACGAAAGCGTTTGACATGATCAGTCATGAAATATTGCTAAAAAAGTTAGAATTTATTGGAATACGTGGTATTGCCTTAGAGTTATTTAGTTGTTACCTTACAGGCCGCAGGCAATATGTGAGTATCTCGGGTATAAGAGACGGTATTAAAATGGAAATAGCTTCATCTATTAAAGCGAACTGTAGAGGAGTCGCGCAGGGATCCGTGATGGGCCCGATATTGTTCCTGATATACGTCATGGATCTGCCTAGCTCTATAGCAGACTGTCGCATTTATCAGTTTGCAGATGATACATCCTGTATTTTGAACGGTAATGCCCTAAGTACATTAAGTACTAACGGTAATCGAATCAGTAGCAACTTTAACGCTTGGTGCCAAGCAAATTCACTAGTACTAAACACCAGCAAAACTGCATTGCTACCTTTTAAAATTGATCTACCAGATGACTTTCATATAAGCATTGATAACGACCCCATTGAGATCGTACACAAGATTAGATTTTTGGGTATGGTAATTGACAGTTGTCTTACATGGTCGTGTCACATTGATGCTGTAATAGCTAAACTTAATTCCGCGTATTACACTATTTATTATCTAAGAAACTATGTGAGCATTGAAGTACATAAGATTATCTACTATGCGTACGTTAACAGTAGATTGAGGTATGGGTTGATACTATGGGGTTCTTCTACTAGAGCGCAGAGATTATTTATTGCTCAGAAGCGTATCGTACGATGCATAATGAACATTCCATCTAGAACTCCATGTCGCCCTCTGTTTAGGCAATTAGGTTTCCTACCGTTACCATCCCTATATTTGTATGAATTGGGACTTCTGGCTTTTAAAAATAACCATACCTTTGTTAGAAATTCAGATAATTTTAACCGAATGACAACTAGGAATGCGGACGGAATAAGTGTTCCCATTCATCGAACAACTCTTTTTGAGAAAGGGCCAGAGTTTATGACGATCAAAGTTTATAATAAGCTTCCAAAAACTATCAAATCTATAGGACAGTTGGGATTATTCAGGAGCTCACTAAAACGCTACTTAACCGAATTAAGCTTTTATTCTGTAGCGGAATTTTTAAATATGTAATGTATTATAAGTCTAATGCACGTTTGATGAAATGTATTATTCATGTAAGAATATGTATGCATATAATTGACACTGCTTATACCACTTGATTTGGTCAACAGCAATAAATTATTATTATTATTATTATATCATTGAATATGGTACAAGAAACATAGTTGTAACATGGTTAACTTTTGTTTTTGACCAAATAAACACTTTTATATTTACCTGTTCGTGATCTCTAGGTCGATTGGTGAGAACACTGTGCCTCTAAGTCAACGCTTTAGAATCTATTTCTCATTGATTTTATGTTTGGAATCGAAGTTCTTTTAAAGATTGGAAAGTATACGACTATTTTGATAGAAACTAGCCATACAATAGTGCAACATGTTTTCGTGTATTCTTGCTAATAAGTGGTGGCGAGAAAAAAAAAATAATTTAACACTAAATAAATTCCGTTGCTGTTGGCTAAAGTGATATTTTAACAACATAGCATCCACTACAAAATTCATTGTGGCTTCACTATGTTAGATGAAATGAGATTAGATTTCCTTGTAAGAAATTAAAAAGGAAAACATCACGAAGAAGTGAAATAATGAAAATTAGAGACAGAAAACCGTTAAGTTCTGCTGTGTCTTTGACACAACTGACAAGATTTTATCCCTTTTGCAACTTATTGATTAGAACGAAATTATAACAACAACGTCGTATCTTCAGCGGCCAGCGGTACTGTACCAGAATTTAAAACAAAACTGTCTGGCCTCAGTAGGTTTACTTCGGTATTACTGTATTAAGATAATAAAATAAGATCCGAGAACTCTACTAATCATCACCCATAGCTAGTATTCACCCATTATATACATATATTGCTTATGCTGAAATAATCTCTCTCGACACATTTCAAATATATGATTTAGATACTATGTAGAATTAATATAAGCTAATCGTATTAATAATCGCAATTCTACTTTTGCTGTAACTTTCCTTCGTCCTTACAAATTACGACTTAAAAATAGACTAAGCAATAAATCCATGCCTTGAACACAATAAATTCAGTTCTTCCCAAATGGTTTAAATTTAGCTGTTATCCTCAATAAATTTCGTTGCTTATGCTATCGCTCAATGAGTACAACCAGTGTAACCAGCTGAAAAATCGGAATTCACAGAAAACAAGCTGTTAATTTCACCGGAAGGCATTGTGGTTAGCGGTACTGTGCGAATTGTATACACTCGTCGGTTAAATTTACCAGTTTATCGTATAACACTGCGTAAATGGTTGTACCAATAACAATGCACAATATAATTTGCGAATAAAACGCATTATTTAGGGTAGGGTGGGCCACCATGAGACATGGGCCACGATGAGACATTGAAATATTTCTGGTTAGGTAAGGTATAGCCATCTATTAGTCGTGTAGTAAACTATGCCCCATGTGCTGATTTACTAATAAAATTCCTTACGCCGTCAGACCACTCTTAGTTGAGCTTGTGTCGAAGTAGGGTGTTGTTGTGTTCAATCTTTTTCGCGCGCTTTTTTACGATTCTTTGTGTGGAGACAAAATTCAAGGATAAAAGTAAGATATTCATACTTATTTTAAGGTTGGTTAATAAGCTTTCTTTTCAATGTAACAGATTTATAAAAAAAATATATTATACCAAATCAAGTCGAATTTTTTGAAGAACGTGTAAATGGGCAACCATGAGACATATTCACGGGGCCACCTCTCATGGTGGCCCTCGTCTGCAGTAAGTAATAAATACTTTTAATTACTGTATTTTATAAACTCCAGATGTCCAGAGGTCGCAAACGGAAGAGCCAAAAATACAATCTCAATATTAGATCCTTCCAATACTGATGACCAACTTGCATCATCATCCGAAACACCTCGCTTGACTAAACATTCGCTTGGCGAGGAGAACTCGCAAATTTTTGTAAGTCCTGAAGTATTTCAACGATACTCTCAGGCAGGAGAGAGAAAACTGAAA
The DNA here is from genome assembly GCA_004785975.1 of Popillia japonica. NCBI lineage: Eukaryota > Metazoa > Arthropoda > Insecta > Coleoptera > Scarabaeidae > Popillia > Popillia japonica. The sequence goes on along the minus strand of SMLS01065890.1, from coordinate 19,740 downwards.
AATAGCCAACGTAAAAAAGCTACCAGTTGTATGCCTACCGATACCATTGAGAAAGAAAACGTCTTCTGATGATGATGAAGAAAAAATATCGTTTGCCGATTCTGATAATTCAACAGACTGGATTCCGGAAGATGAACCTTCCGGATTTGAAGAGCTTAGAGCTTCATAACGATCCGGAAACCGACAATTTTGTGTTAGTACAATTTAAAGCTAAAAGTAACATATTTTATGTAGGAAAGGTGACGAGACTTTTGAAATCAACAAACGACGTTGAAGTCAATTTTTTAAGAAAATCTGCAAAGGTCAGGGGTCATTTTGTTTTTCCGTCCGAACCTGGTGTTGCAGTAGTTCCACTTGAAGATATAAAATTGATTTTACCGTTGCCATCTGTTCTGGAAAAAACCAAAAGACTGCAGTCTTACTACAAATTTGAAATTAATTTTAATAATTTGAACATACGCTAAAAAAATTTGTCAATGTTTTTATATTTTAGTCTCAGTGTCTATTGTTCTTCAATATTTTCTATTAAAAGTTAGTGTTGAATAAAGGTTTTCTTTAAATTTTTTAATTTCTTTCTATATTTTAAGACATATCATGTCTCATAGTGGCCCACGTTGCGGGCCACTATGAGACATGACAGAAAAAAAAGAAAATTTAATTCTTCCTTACAAGACCACAATTTGTTATGTTTTTCGATTCTTCTAGACTAACGTGTACCTAATTAGTAGAGAAAAATATGTTTATCCCATTATCTTTAAAAATTAATGTGATGATAAACCAAAAACTTTTTCCGTCTCAAGGTGGCCCACTCTCCCCTACTTGAAAACACTTTTATGTGCAACTTATTAGTATACATTGCACTTACACTTAGCAAAGAATATAAGATAAATGTCCACCCAGTTTGTTAACAAACTTTCTTCTCTCTTTCTCTTCTTTTTACAAAATTATTTGACATTTACATTTCTTGATCGATTTCGATAACAATGCGCTTGATTTGATTCTGGAACTAATGGATGGTCTTCGGATTACACCTGATTTCAGATAATTATTATATTATATTATATTATTATTATAATCCCAGCGAACGAAATTTCCCAGTGTCATGCCGCTTGATCTTGACAACCACTTCTGATCTCCCTAGCGTGAAATGATACGTTCCGGAAGTTTCTGCTGCGATAGCGGATGAGTTTCGTGTGTATTATGGTAGGTGACGCCATTTGGTTAGAACTACTTATTTGGGGTGTTTATACCGTCCAATTTACCATTCACCGTAACTGCATTACCTGCGGCATTTTGAAAAATGTAGTGTCCCATCACACCGCCTGACCCAAAGCCACAATATACATTTGCTCGTTGTAGATGCATCAACTGTCGAACTGTTATGCGAGGATTCTCGATGGCGCGATGGCGAATCGAAATTCGGGAATTTCGGGCAACACTTTCACGTGCTGTAGCAATATTTTCAGCAGATCGGTCGGCACTATGCTATCTTGGTGCCTCTACATTAGTAACTGAAACACTTTGTTGAAATGTTTGAATTACGGGACCAAATGTCGATGAATCTGGTACGTTTCATCGACCGTAAATTACATGTGTTTTTTGAAGTGTTTCTAAGGAGCTTTCACCGTTCTTGAAGTAAGTTACGACAATGACTATCCGTTGTTCGACAGTAAGGCGATTCATTTTCACTAACCGCAATACGTCTAGGCGACAGTGAAGCAAAACCACGAGTTGCCAATTCACCAGTACGAAAATTACGCACTTTTTAAATTGTGCACTTTTATTGGGACACCCTATACTACGGGATGTTTTTTTAGCTTTTTTTCTTAATTCAATGAATAACGTTTCGATAATACATCGGATTTCAATTCAGACGTCCTTTATTAAAAGTGTGTTTTAAGATAAGTCTCATACTCGGCTGACAAAATACTTATTGATCGACTTCGAATGAATTTGCCATTCTTAAAGCAAAACGTTTTTATCGCACAATGAATAATACATTTCTTCTTGTATTAATGTGACGATAGTGTTGCTTCAATCGAAAGTCATCAGAACAGCTGGTTTGGTTAATAAATGTTGTCCTCCTTGTTTGTCCTTCTGTAATAAATGTTAGTCATATAAGCCTATGATGAGACTTATGAACGTGATTCTAAATCCAAAAAAGTTAAATCTCAAAATCTTGGAAAGCAGGCAACAGGTCTAGTTCGTCACGATACAGACAAAAATAGTTTGGAGTTCATGCATAAAGTACGCCTCGTTTAAAAGTTAGAATTAGCAATAACTGATTACTTAATCAACTTCGCACACGAAATAGCTTTAAACAATTAACACACACAATTCCTGTTCAACCAAAACCAAAATCGATGATGAACATTTTAAACTAATCATTCGTGTACATTTTAAACATTAAAAGAGGCAGCACATAAAGCGGATTTCGATTGGAGGTATAATTTCCTGTTAATCTGATTTTGGTTAACTTCCTACAACATTGATCTGTAAAACTGGGTGTATAGCTTGACAGTCGCTGTTTATTTATAGATTGTGTACATTTTGTGGGTGATATGGACAAACAACTGTTCATCAAGAATGTAACAAACAGATACATCATTTACGCCTTATTTAGCTAGAATTAACACCGTGATTGTTGTCAATCGTTCGTAAAATTAAGGGTTGAGTAGGTATTATACGATTTCTGCCATTACTTGATTCTAGCACGTTAAACAGTTTTCATTCTCTAAGCCAACGAAGACATTTTAATAAATTTGTCCATCGTCATGTGAATACGAACGAACTTTAATTATGTATTTTATTGCAACAGATTTGTAAATAGGAAATAGTTGCCATTTACTAGGCTGATTCTTGTTATTGTAGATAAAACTTATGACAAAGAAACAAACCTAATGCCTATGTCTTAAGATCATATTGCAGAAATTGGTAATGGAGGTTACCGTCTGCTGCTTTAAGATGCATTGAACTATACTACAGACTTCTCACTTGTTTCTACAATGACCACAATAGAGTGTATAAAAATTGCTCTCTATGTTCGTCTATACTATCGTCCAGCAAAGTTTTAGTAGTAGTAAGTACGACCCGTCGATTTTAGATGTAGTATTCGCCAAAATAATTTCGGAGCAAATTAATCGTCTTACTATTAATTTATGTAATTGTGATTTAATTAAGATGCCGTTTATACATGTAAACACTAAATAAGCGGAGCCGCTGATATTATTAATTTATTTATATTATGGTAATTTTGTGTACTATCCTGTACAATTCTGCAGGCCATTGAATATATTATTGTTCTTTTATTCACACTTTAGCGGTGACAATAAATTGAATATATGACCTCTGGAAAACACACTGTTGGAAATAATTAGCGAGCACACCATATAATCTGAACGCGTGGTTCTAGCGCAATAAAATTTGGTACAGATGTACTACTAAACTAGTATAACCCTCATGCGGAGAGCGCCGTGACCCTGCTACGAGGTGATGCATCACTCCACGAGCGGCTCGACGATGCATGGAGTCAACAAGTCGTCGTGGGAGGGATGGCCAACCTTGCCGGCTCAACTCGCCACCATAGCTGCTCAACGTTAGCTGGGGGAGTCGGATAACGTTGAAGTCTCCGACTGATCATATCCCAGCCATGTTCAATCGGATTCAGATCCGGAGAACAAGCTGGCCATGGAAGCATTCGTATATGCTCTTCAACAAAGGCCTGTACTACACGCGCAACGGGCGATCAAGTGTTGTCGTGCATGTACTAGTACAGCAGCCGTGGGCGTCGCCGAACGTAGGGAAATACAACGGGCCGTACCACCTCATTTACGTACCAGACTGTTGTACACGCAACAGACGTGTACATCCTCCATACGTAGCAGTACTCCATACCACAATGCCCTCCTGGCGGTGGATATGGCGTAGTTAAACGCATTGCTCAAGACGTGCACCAGGTCGCCGACGAACCAAAATTCGCGCATTACCGACATCCAATTCGAATCTTGATTCGTCGGAATACATTAATTAATTAATTTGATCAATTAAGCTTTAATCTTGCTTTATTGTGAGTGGAAAAATTAGTAGCTCTAATAGTCTTCTCGAGTTCGTCTCCCAAGTACAATAGCTATTACTGAATCCAATTGTCTAAACTTAAAATAAATTTTCTGCGTCGTCATTTCGGGCTTTTAATTTCTTGCCAGTAACGAGGCGTGTAGCAGATGAGACAGAAATATCCTTCTTACATTTATACAACAGCTGCGCTCTGCGCGTAATTTCTTGGTACTGGAAAAGAAACTTATTGACACGAAAATAATGACCATCAAAATTTAATTCTTGCAGAATATTATAAATATGAGTACTTAAGGAACGAGGCCCATTATTGAAACGAATTGATTAGTGAGTAAACGAATATAGCGCAACAGAAATAGTGGCACATTGATGTATGTATCGTGTTTGATGAAGATTCTGTAAAGTATTGTTAGTACATTATTTTAACCAAATAAAGTTATTAGAAGCCATCAAGGGTATAGCTCTAGGGAAGTATTTGCTATTTCCGATACAGCTTTGGACTGGCTTTTATTATAACGGTTTTCTGATTTTGACAAAATCATAAGGAAATATACATATATAGAATATAAAAATAAACTAAGCACAAAATTAGTGAGTGCTGACTAATGAAGCGGGAACAGTTTTTTAAGTACTAACGAATCATTAGAGATTATTCCAATTGCTTCTGCAAACATCTAGCAATCTGATGTCAAAAACCGTGAATGCCGGTGGTCAAACCAAGCATGTCCATAACCTACTATAGTGAAGCTTCATTCTTCTTGGGATTAGTATAGTCTGTAGGCTACATTAGCTTTGGTTTTATTGACACAAATAGTTTTATACAACGGGATAAGATCTAGAACACAGCAACAGAACACATTTTGCGTTCATTAAACCGTTTCTAGCGCCTACTGAAATCCAGGATGAAATTTCTAAATTAATTTTAAGATTCGGTAAAGGTCTCCAACTAGTCTGTATGCCGATGACATCTCCCTACTGGCAACGAATGATGAGTAGGAATTTATTACAAATACATACTCTACTCCGAAAGCTATCGGAATGATTCGCAATAAATAAGTTGCTTTTAAGTTTAGAGAAAACGGAATATATTATTTTTCATACCCGACATAGGCGCACACATCTCTTTAAATGGTGTAAATTTGCAGGAGGCCAAATCTGGAAGATTCCTTGGCTTGATATTGGAAGCTGGTTTGTTATGGAATGAACACTGTCAGACTTTAGCTAAAAATTATCGAGTAGTGTTACATTTTTCGTTGTCTGAGATTACAGTTTACTATAGAAAGCATGCTTACACTGTACTACGCAGAGGATAGTTTTGTTTCGGTATTCGGTTCATAATGACACCCTTCGTTGACATTACGTGTCCCGAATTCACTTAAAAATTGTAGTGTTTGGAATTACGAAAATTTACGTGTATCAAACTTTATACAAAAAATATCTTCTACTTTGTCAATGGTCTGTTCTAAAACTACAGTAAAGGGTCATTTTCAATATTATGCAGTTGGTGCATCTTGTATGGTAACTTTCCTGCTGCTTCGTTAAAAATATTTTAGGAATGACGTACTACAGAGTATGCACATACATGTTTTGCCTTTTTGACTCTCAAAATACCGTTATAAACCAAATAAACTGCTTTCCGTTACTAAAATTAGTGCTGTTCTATGACCTCGATGATCATAGACTGCTTCGGGCAAGATTTTAGTCAGATATTAATTTTCCAAATTATAATCACGTATTTAGAATTGCACACTTAGCAGTATAGTGTTAGGTCGACTTCAAAAGAATATAAAGTATTATAAATTCAGTCGCACAAATAGTATCAATTCATGTCTTAATATACCCAACAGCTTCCGCCAAATGCAAAAAGCTATGAGTTATTATCCCTGCGGCTTTAGACCGACTTATAAAATTTAGATAAACAGATAGATAGATAGAATAACGCGTTTTGTCGTGATCATATTGATATAGACATTGTCAGTACATTCATATACTATGCACTAACTTTAGACTATATAAAAATATACACATCACATACACACCAACAAAGACGAGTTTTACAACTTAAAATGTTCTATCTGCTCCCCACAATATGTTGTGCTGGAATGTCAATAGTAAAAAAAAATAAATATATTAAAATTTTGTTTCAATTTAATGTTTTTCGGAAGCAAGTTGAAAAATCCAATCCCCATTGAATTGGGTGCCCTGCGCGATAAATTCAATTTATTTTTGATGTGATATAATTGTTCTTACCTCTAGTGTTGTAAGCATGATTGTCACAGTTTTTCAAAACCTCATTCCTACTTTTAAATATAAAGCACAAAGTTCTAATACATATACAGGGTGGGGCACCACATTCCCGTCGGTTTATATACGAGAAACGGTAAAGTATTTTAAAAATCTTTTTACTAAAGGTTGTGTAGGTTCATTAGGAGCACATTTTAAAATTATTTGGAAATATACAGGGTGATCCAAAAAAAAGTTGCGTGCCAAAGTTATGAAAATTTAAATGGAACACCCTGTATATTCGTGCATATTTTGATACTGTAGGGTAAATACACTACTGTGCTACTTGCTGTTACTGTTATATTCCCTATACCTAACTCAACCAGTTTTCGAGATATTTTAATATTTTTGAAAATGTAGATAAAAATTTAAGAGGCATTTCTGTTTTACATGATTAAGCTAAATATTTTAAATTGTGTTTATTGTTTATTCAAAGGATTAAACTTTATAACTAATTAAAGTTGATATTTAGAAATTATGTAGAGTGTTTAAAAACAAGATTTCTTTTTGGTTGAATGTTATAGGCAAGTAATTCTCTTATGTTAAATGGAACACCCTGTATTTATGACCGCATTTAGATTCTAATTTCAATTGTTTTTAAAACTGTACTAGGGTTCCCTATACCCATCTCTTCTAGTTTTTTAGTAATTTATAGTTTTTGATTCTAAACATTAATTTCCTACCATTTAATTCTTCAAAAGTAGGTTTTGATGGAAACAAATGGCTAAATACCTATTAAACTAATCGTTTGATTGGTTTCGTTTCACAATAATGAAAAAACCTCTTAACTCTAAGTAAATAAAACTTTATTAAACAAATAACATTAAACAGTAAAAAAAACTAGTATTTTAACAAATGCTCGAAATGATGTCCATCAGTTTTAAGGCATAAACGAATTTTCTCTTGAAAAGACTGCTTCACTTTTGTTAAAATTTTTGGTGCTATAGAACGAAACGCTATTCTTGTTCGTTCTCTCATAAAGTCAGGTGTAGTTGGTGGTATACCGTACACTCTATCTTTAAGGGTGTTGGGTACAAAAAAAATAACTTCTTTATTATTGATTCTTTCATGTGCAATAGAATGTAAACATGTTTCTAGTATGTTTCAAGGAATAAAAGAGAAATGTAAAACGAAAAATAATGACTATGATATGATTTGCGAGTTAAAAAAGTCAACATCTTGTGTCAATCCCAGAGTCATTGACAATGGTCCGATGGAAGTGAGATTTTAAATATTCATGTATAAGATATACTTTTACGTCTTGATGAAGCTATTTAATTAAAAAAGAAATTATTTATGGAAATAAAATGTTTTGAAAGCAGCACTGAAAGTGACATTAACGTAACCGCACTTTTCAAAACGCTTTATTTACATAAATAAGTTATTTTTTGATTAAATAGCTTCATCAAGACGTAGAAGTATATCTTATACATCAATACTTAAAATCTTACTTCTATCGGACCATTGTTAATGGATCTGCGATTGACATAAGATGTTGACTTTTTTAACTCGTAAGTCATCCTAGAGTCATTATTTTTCGTTTTACACTTTTCTTTTAGTCCTTGTAATATACTAGAAATACGTTTATATTATATTGCACATGAAGAAATCAGTAATAAAAAAGCACAAAGGGTGTTGCGTACAACCCTTAATATACCCCCAGGAGGCTTAGGTCTGCGGATCTTGCTGGCCAATGCTGAGGGCCGCCGCGTCCAATTAACCTATTGGGATATTGCCTATCCAATTAATTTCTAACGTCAATATGAAAATGTGCTGACGCACCATCTAATTGTAACCACATCCTCTGTCTAATATCAAGTGGTACATCTTCCAAAAGTACAGGCAAATGTTCTCTTAAAAGTCGAAGAAACATGGCGCCATTTAAGAGACCATCAAAAAAGAAAGAACCTATCACCACCGTTCCAATTATTCCACCCCACACATTGACACGTCGTGTATGTTGCCTGTCGCTAGTTCTAAAAAGATGGGGATTTTCGTCGCTGTAGAAATGAAAATTGTGACTATTAACTAATCCATTATTGTAGAATGACAACTCGTCCGAAAAAAGAACAAAATCGAAGAAAGTTTCGTCATCACTAAGTCCTTCTAGAACCCACAAACAAAAGTCGACTGGTTGATCGTAATCTGGCTCCAAAAGTTCCTGGTGTAATTGAATACGATACGGGAAAAAATTGTGTTTTTTTCGTAATTCTTCAAGCGCTTCGCCTCCTGATTCCTATGTTTTCACCTATTTTACGTTGACTTGTATGTGGAATTTCTACCAGAGAGGCGATAGCAACAAACTCATTTTGTGCATTGCCCGTAACAGGTCTCTGCCCTTCTGGTTTCTTATAACTCACGCTTCTTGTTTTTCGGAGAACTTGCAATAAATTTTCTAATGACCGCCTGTCAGGATGATGCCTGTTAAGATATTTTTGAGCATAAACTCTTGATGCTAGCAAGGAATTTCCGTCTTTTGAGAATTAAATGGCAGGAAATTAATGTTTAAAATCAAAAACTATAAATTACTAAAAAACTAGAAGAGATGGGTATAGGGAACCCTAGTACAGTTTTAAAAACAATTGAAATTAGAATCTAAATGTGGTCATAAATACAGGGTGTTCCATTTAACATAAGAGAATTACTTGCCTATAACATTCAACCAAAAAGAAATCTTGTTTTTAAACACTCTACATAATTTCCAGATATCAACTTTAATTAGTTATAAAGTTTAATCCTTTGAATAAACAATAAACACAATTTAAAATATTTAGCTCAATCATGTAAAACAGAAATGCCTCTTAAATTTTTATCTGCATTTTCAAAAATATTAAAATATCTCGAAAACCGGTTGAGTTAGGTATAGGGAATATAACAGTAAGTGGCCTTTATTTACCCTACAGTATCAAAATATGCACGAATATACAGGGTGTTCCATTTAAATTTTCATAACTTTGGTACGCAACTTTTTTTTTGGATCACCCTGTATATTTCCAAATAATTTTAAAATGTGCTCCTAATGAACCTACACAACCTTTAGTAAAAAGATTTTTAAAATACTTTACCGTTTCTCGTATATAAACCGACGGGAATGTGGTGCCCCACCCTGTATACATACTGGGTAAGGATAGGATACGTATTCTTTAAAGAACGGCCTACAAGACTCACGACTCTTTACTTATACCATTCATTAGCTGGGCAGCGAATAATGCGCCTTTATGCGACAAATACGCTCTTCGCGTGTTTGAAAAATCCCCAAAATATACCATATAAAAGTACAGAATGAATTTCAGAGAAATAAAATGATAGAAGGAAAGTCATATTTAACACGAGGTATTTAGTTTCTTAATTATTACTTCACATAGGAATTTTGAAGACTTTTGACGTACTAACGGTGAGTCATTCGGAGATAACTTTAAGTTACGAACACATAAAGAGTGGGATATAGTGAATACAATATAATTTGTTTTTGCAGTATTTAAGTGCAAGATATTTGTACTGAAGCATTGACTAATTGTAAGTCATTAAGGACATCCGTTACATGAGTTTCCAAACCTATAATAATAATAATAATAATAATAATAATAATAATAATAATAATAATAATAATAATAGTGCCTTTATTTCCCTAATATCTGGGTTTGACACAGCAGCAGTTGTATCATCGGCATATAAACAAAAGGAAAGAACTTATAAATAAAGTTATGTAAGTTACAAACAATAGAAATAAATGAGTAGCTCTCAGAATAGAGCACTGCGGTACACCCAATGTGACCGGTAAAATGGAAGAGGCGCAGGCTTTTACATTCCGCCTGTCTAACATATATATATGAAATCTGTACAAATTGGACTCTATTATTATTGATTCGAACCACCGCGCCACGACACCAGAGATCCCGTAGCATTCCATCTTTTTTATTAGTAGATTATGCCCGACACAGTCAAACGCACGCATAAGGTCACAAAATAACCCAACAACACAATGCCCGTCGTCCAGAGCCTGCAGTTATCGTTGAACAATTTTCCAAATTCTAAAGCCATGTTGTCTACTCGTGATTATATTATTAATTTCAAGATGCCTCTCCAGTGTAGTGAGCATAGCGTGCTCAAAGATTTAAGAAAAAACAGATGTCAGTAATGGGCTATAGTTTGATACATTCCACGGCTAATTTCTTTTATGCACAGGATGTACACAATATACCTTTAAAATATCAGGAAAAGATCCATCGTTGAAAGCCAAATTAATAAGCTTCGTTAACGGATCCACAACAATCGGCGCTAGCCTAAGGAATAGTCTGCAGGGAACACCATCAGGTCTGGAACTAGATTTATTTTTTATTCTATTAATAATCTAAAGAAGTTCATTTTCAGAGAAAGGACAAGCACACTTACACTGATAGGAGGAAGTTGCGGAGAAGAATTGATGTTAAATAGTATATTATGAAGTTCAGTTACAAAGAAAGTGTTCAATGTGTTGATAATCTTTAGTGGATCGTTGATCAGACAGTCTTTCACTACCAGAGAGATATCAGCAGAGTATTTTTTTCTATATTTAAATTTTGTAGTAATAGACTAGGCTGTTCTTAATTTATTTTGAGAATTCAGAATCTTGTCGCTGGAAGATGATTGTTTACGTTGGACCAATATTGCATTGTGTCTCCATTTAGCCTCACTATAACAGCTAAAAAGTTGAAGGTACCTTAGTTTTACGTAATATAAATCTCTAAGTCTGTAACTGAAAAGTTTAACTTCATCATTAGAGCAGACCAATTTCCGTGCGAGCCATGTGCACCGATGTGAGGATGATGATGTATTGCATCAGAACTAGTAAAAAGCATTCAGTATGTTTGGTACTCGCTTAGATTTCATGCACATAAGTGTAAGCATACTTAATAAAATGTCGTCGACATATAAATCGAGAAAACGACGGTTGTCAGACGAAGTGAATAAGTTTATTACGAATTTCCCGGACTTAATATACGATGGCTCGAAAATTAAATGTTTAGTGTGCAATACATATGTAATATATTGGTCAAAACACATTGTAAAGAACACGTATGCAGTTGGAAGTGCAATAATAACAAAATTAATCGACAACAGTTTATACATGAACTATGTGTCAATCCTTGGAAGACGCTAAAAATGGTAAGTGTTGATTCCTCTGTCGTGCACAGGATCTCTGATTTCAGACATTTTCCATTTTATTTATAGGTATGTACATACAACGCTGCTATAATATGTACTATTCTTATTTTTCGTGTGTTTATGCATACTACTTTAATTGCAGAAAAGCAAATGTATATTTAATTATTTCTGATGGAATAAAGGTCTCTATAGTACTTCTATAGTTATATCGGTAACAACCTCATGTTGCATTCCTATTCTATCGCATATTCTAATGTATTACGAATTACACTCTCATACCGGCGTTCATGGCTCGCACGGAAATTGGTCTGCTCTATTCATCATCTACCCCCCACGAATTTGAAGTTGAACGAAGTTTTTTTCTGGAAAATGTGCGTCAAAGTAACGCATAAATGTTAGTCTTTATTTGTAAAAGTCAAATTCAAGTACAAACAAATCAAAAACAAAAAAGAACATAAGGATGTATGCATACATACCGGCAAATGAAAGTAACAACAAGAACGTAGAAGGCTAGAACATTCTTAATGTTAAATTAAAAATGTTATTTTATTGTTTATTATTGTTAATTAATTATTATTATTATTCTAATAATCAACGAGATCATTATGAGAGTCCGACGCACTGTAAAGTATTGCCATCAATGACAGATGATATTACTTTTGAAACTTAATGTATCAGTTGTGAATAAGACAATGGATATTGTTGGAGATCAGCATAACTTTATTGAATCATATCCGTTTGAAGTGCACTTTCACAAAAGAAAATAAGTTGAAGTGTTCTCCTAGTAGAAGAAATTTGTGCTCATAATTAATAAATCTTAATATTATGCTAATTGTTTCTTGTCTAATTTAATCTTCCCGCCACACACTGATATTACGGCTTTAAATAAAATAAGTAAAAAAAATTGTAGCAATAATAACCAATTTTAACAGGTTATTATTTATTACTAATGGACAGAAAACATGTATGTGGACGTTATAAAACGAACGATTAGATCGTAATTCAGAATGCTACTAATACTTCCTACATATACATATCTCAATTAGCATAACTTTTCTCTTTCTCATCCGTATTAAAGTTGTAAACATAAACTTTGAGCAATTATTACTTAACACACTTATATAACCCATACAACGTATTGATGTAACTGAAACAGCATATTAGAATCTGATTTATGTACCGTTAATATATAAGCGATTACTCGTCGGTTAGAAAGAAGATAATGTTCCCACATTATGGAGGTCTTGTTGAATTTCTACAGTTTACACGTTTCTTCCTAGGCGTTTTTAAAACTCCACAAACTTAATAAAGCTGACTGCAATCCACGTTCACATTTATGAAGCAAATCCTACAGTTAATTTAATTAGAAATATACAATAAATCTTACTTTAAAGGAAAATTGTACTGGTAAAATGGACGCAGTAAAAAGTGTATACATAACTGCGAGTAAAATAGAAATTAATTAAGATCCTACAGAATATTATAACAGAGCCGAAACGGTTAAGCGTGGATCTTACTAATTGAAAAAAGGTACCTGCATTACTTCCGCTTATACATTTTTAAATTATTACAGTTACTCTGCTTAAAAGTGACGCAGTTATGAGCAAATTTAATGTTAACAATTTTTTAGGAAACAAGATAGAGTAAATATTGATATAGTTTTGACGACGTTTTTGGAGTAAATACAACTACAACATTTAAATGCTACTCTAACCAAGGGTTTACTGTGATGCCTTGTACACACCTCAAGCTGCAACATGTAATGCAACGTGTAATGCAACATGGACGGTTTTAACTTTACAGTGCAACAAACAACGCGCATTTTGTTTACACAAATGTTCCATAGTGCTCGTCGAGTATGGATGCGCGCATGAACGCATTCTATCATGTGGCTGTAGCTTTTATACTTCTACAAGAATTATCTTGTTCTGCCAATAAAATTTGTTAAAAAAATTTAGTTATTTATAAAGATTCTACAATTTATTTCTCCCGTAGGTGCGTAGTTCATATTTAGATCGTTTGTATGCTACATTTTATTAACTTAGTTACCTTTACCAGTGCCTTGACTATTTCTTTCTTTAGCTTTTTCACGTCTGTTTCATAACAACACACTAACCATCTTTATCTTGCATATTTCACCTGTTGTACCCATAGCTTCACCTATTTAATCCCAACAATCTAACTTTAAATTAGTTATTTTGTAATCCTTATTTTTTGGGTTCCATAAATTTTCTTTTTCCTCATAGAACCGTATTAGCAAAAGTGTATTTTCTTCGTCCCAATCTTACAGAATTATTTACTGTATTGGCAATAAATTAAGAGATAATTTTGTTACACAGAATTAAGTAATATACTTTTTACTCCAAGCGCACCAGTAGAACTGCGTGATTCTTAACTGTGAACGTTTAAACCCTTCAAATTTCTTTTCCTAAACAAACAATATATAGAAATCGAAACAGTCGACTATACGACTATAGAATTTATAAAGTATTATTAATGACAGTGTTAAGTGGAAGAAAATAAACGAATAAATTCAAATCCCAAATAGCATTTGTGCGCGTTCGTACGTACACACTATACGTCTAGCAAAATTTCCGTCCATACTGCAACCGAACATTCCTTTGATGGCGCGCTAAAAACCGACATCGCGCGGATCGTCAGCGCGCGTTCGGTGCAACACCAACTGCAACGCGCAACATCCATCCACACTTGTTACATTACGCGTTGCGTTACACGTTGCATTACATGTTGCAGCTTAGGTCTGTACGAGGCATGATATACATATGTTGGGAACAATCGCACTTTTTTGTGTTGAACGTGCCTTTTAATTTAAACAATCGTAAATTTGATATTTTAACCATTTCCTCTACAGAGCTTACAATGAGCAAAAAAAAATCTCGTTCTCATTAAACAATACCCTCTTTGATGTATTTAATAATGATTTAACTAGAGAACATTGGGAAACATTCGAAAATAATTTTTTTATAGTAGACCAACCGCCCACTAACTTGCGTTGTTGGGGCTTAAAATACAATATGTACTTTCAAAATAGTTAAAAAAATGAATATGGAAATGGAGCAATACATAATCTACGTAGCATCATCATTCTTAAACACTGAACAAACTTTCGCTATTTTTCCCGCAATTCAAAGCAGCCAGCGGTCAGGAGGGTCAAGTTACAGCTGTACCAAAGGAGTGTTAGAAATGCAGTAATGCAATTCTTGACAAATGGTGGCCCAAGATCGCCGTGGATGCAATTTTTTTTCCACATAACTGGTGGACTCGTACTCTATGTTCAGAATTTGTCATTATTTTTTACTATTTATTTAACATAAATGCAAGAAAGCTTTAGTTACTTCTAAGTATTGACTAAGCGCAAGTACACATACATTTTAGTCGATATTTTTGTTATAAATTTGAAAACGCGCCCTGGTATTCGTGCAATTCCGCAGTACAAATAAATGTTAATGCTTATCTTAAAGCCCACAGAATTCTTTGCTGGTGTAATAAAAACTGTGCCAAACAGACAGCGAAAGTACGTCAGTTGCTAAGTTAAGAGATAAACTGAAAATACAATAATGAAAAACATTGCAGAACTTTTGTTTTATTAATCAACAGTGTAGCTTCCTAGATTCCTCAAACTGTATGGAAATTAAATGGACGAGAGTTAATGATTACTACGACGTTACACCAACAAGGGCTAAGATAATAATTGGCGATTTGCAAACAGATTAAATCATCTCATCTCGCTTGTCTGCCTCGTTATGTCACAGACTGAATGTAGCATATACATACGTATGTACATAAGTGAGCTAGTCTATGAAACTTTTTATGTGTATTGACTTAGTGTATGGCACTGAAGACAATTGTCATCGCCTAGGTATGTATATAAAAAAATCAAATGGCACACGATCGAGGCCAGTAATCGTAAAATTTTCTTCACATCTGGTAAAACAAGAAATATATTAAAGCAAAAAACTTTTAAAAGGATCTTCCATCTCTATCGTCGAGGATTTAACACAGGAACGCAATAATCTATACAGGATGGCTATAAAAAAGTTCGGCCACAAGAATGCATGGACATACAACGGTTACGTGTATGTCAAACATCTGGACAAACGCACCCTAATCAGCGAGCCGGGTGATCTCCATGTTTTTGATTAAGCCGCTCACTGCGGATTTCCCTTTTTTCTTTTCACAAAATTAAGTATTGATTTTCTTATTGTGTCCCTTATACATATATTAACTACTTATCCTATTACACATTTCTATTTTTTTTTCTTACTTTTGCTATTACAATTATTTCTCACTAAATTACTTTTGTTAATTTTATTACTACTCTTTGAAGTGTTTAGATAAGTTTTTGAAATTGTTTTGCATACTTGGCCATAGTTTAATTTTTTTTCTCAATATAAATTGTGTTAATTTAGGTAATAATTATAGGCATAATTAATTACGAATTACTTTATACTGATCGATTGACATCAAATAAGTTAATTTGCTTTCTTTGATTTACTGCTTTTGTTGATGCTTCTTTTGTAATAATGCCTACTGGGTTTATATTGACACATCTGAATATCCGATCTCTGTTACCATCACTTGACTTTTTAACCCTGCAGTGGTCGCGCCTAGTCTGAGAGACCCCGCCGAAATAAAATTTGCGCTAATTTACAAACAAACGCTATTATGTTAGCCCCGCTCATGCTAGCTTCCTAAATTAGTATCATTGGTAATTGTTATTAACAACTAGCCAATTACGTGACGAGTTATCGAGATACATAGTAGTGGGGTCTGTCAGACTAAGCGCGACCTTTTATGCAACAGTTTAGAACTAGAATTTCGAAGTGTAGGTGTTGAGTGCTCGCGTTTTTTCTGTACAATTGGGGTTGTTACAAAGTAAATATCTTTTTCTTTGAAAAATGAGTTGATACGAAAAAGACCAAGAACGTTTGCAACGACTTTTTGCGGAAGTAGAGGGCGAAGAACAGGCCGACGATGACGATGAGGTTGCAGGTGCAGAAGAAGATGCAACTGAGATACAAGAAGAAGTTTCTGATACGGAGCAAGAAGGTGATTCCAGTGAAGAGGAAGAAATAGCAGAGAAGAAGGGTAAATGTGTTTATTTTCTTGGTCGTGATAAAACATCACAGTGGAACAAACATTGTCCAAGTAAAAAAGTTCGTACGCGGAAAGCTAATATTGTAAAGCATTTACCTGGTGTAGCAAACTGCGCGAAACATACGAAATCTGTTTTGGAGACCTGGGACTTATTTTTCCCCGAGGAAATATTGCGTATAATTGTAGAAAATACTAATAAATTCATAACCAGTATTAGTGAAAATTATTCAACAGAGAGAGACGCTATACCAACAGATATTGTAGAGATAAAAGCTTTACTAGGCTTAGTGTACTTGAGTGGTGTTTTGAAAAGCAGTCGTCTAAATGTAGATGAACTATGGGATAAAAATGGCTGTGGGGTAGAAAGATTTAGGCTAACTATGTCAAAACGATTCCACTTTCTATTGAGAAGCCTTAGATTTGATGATCGATTAACTCGAGAGGAAAGAAAACAAGTGGATAAATTAGCACCAATAAGAGACACGTTAGCGATTTTGTGACAATTGACGAAATGTTGCCAGCATTTCGAGGGCGTTGCCAATTTAAACAGTATATCCCATCAAAACCAAATAAGTACGGAATAAAAATTTTCTCTTTAGTTGACGCAAAAATGCATTACACAAAAAATTTAGAAGTTTATGTAGGACAACAACCGGATGGTCCAAAATAGTGCTCAAAATGTCGTAGAACGATTAATTCGTCCAATATCTAAAACATCTCGTAATGTAACGTGCGACAATTGGTTTACTTCCTTTGGATTGATAGAATCACTTCGGAGAAACCACCAACTTCCGTTTGTTGGGACGGTAAGGAAGAACAAAAGAGAATTACCAACAGAGTTTGTAAACACTAAGAACCGACCAGTTTTTTCAAGTATGTTTGGGTTTTCAAAAGATGTAACTATCGTATCTTATATACCCAAACAAGGAAAGAATGTCATCTTAACTTCTTCTATGCACCATGATGATAAAATAGACATCGAAAGTGGCGATAAATGTAAACCAGATATTATTACATTTTATAATTCCACTAAAGGCGGCGTGGACACTGTAGATCAATATTGCTCAAATTATGACGTTGCAAGGAATACGAGGCGATGGCCTATGGTCATATTTTACAGTTTATTAAACATTGGTGCTATAAATTCTTATATAATATATTTACAAAATAATTCTACTGAAGAAATATTTCGAAGCGAATATCTGAAGCTCCTGAGTTTTTCTCTAACCGAAAATCATCTGCAACGCAGATCAAATCGGAAAAATCTTCCACCAGCAATTCGTGAGAGAAGAGCTGAAGTAGCAGGTACCACGTCGGAATGTCCGAAAGGCGATCTGTGCGATACCGACGTTAGAAAAAGGTGTTACTTTTGTGTGAAACAAAGTAAAACAAGATATTTTTGTGAAATTTGCAAAAAATTTCTGTGCCTAAAGCATTGCCATTTTAGATGCGTAAACTGTCAGTAATAGTATATATACTGCTAAACATTCTTTGTATACCATTGCCTCTATTTGTTTGAAATAAATTTCCAAAAATGTGTTACTTTTTCTTATTAAATAAGATATGGGTCTAAGAGACTAGGCGCGACCAGTCGCGTCATACTAAAAGGCGCGACTACTGCAGGGTTAAGAGAGCATCTGTCGGGGAGTGGGTGTTTTGTTTATTGCGTGAGCGAGACGTGGCTTAGTGACAGTATATCGGACAACGAGGTTTATGTAGAGGGTTACAAACTCATAAGGAGAGATCGCGGGTCTCGTGGAGGGGGGGTGGCTATTTATTTGCAAGACCGAATTTCCTATAAAATCATTACCACTGGCCTAGGGGTCGAGCAACTGTGGATATCGGTAACAGTAAGTAACCTTAAATTAGCAATCGGGGTTGTATATAGGCCGCCTAGATGTAACTATGATTTTTTCATAAATGAATTAGAAAATACCTTGTCACTAATTATCCTGGAATATGATCTCGTAGCGTTGCTCGGAGATTTTAATATAAACCTAAGTATCTTTGACTCAATATCAGCCCCCAACCTTATTGATATGACTAACGCGTTTGGGCTGACTCAAATGGTTCCGGCTACGAGAACTACGCGTTTGAGTTCTTCGTTAATTGATTTAATCTTTATATCTTACCCGGAATTAGTCAGTGATGTTTGTGTTTTGCCACTACATAATGTATCCGATCATGATTGTATCTGATCATGATGATCTGATCATGATTTGGTTTCTGCTACTCTTAGTTTAGATAATCCAATCCCCAATAATAATATTTACAGAGAATATCGAAGCTATCGTAAATTTGACTATGATGCTTGTCAACATGATTTGAATCAAATCTCATGTTTCTATATGTACGATATTAATAGTGTTGACGATAAGGGTAACTGTTTGTCCCAAAACTTGATATCACTGATGGATGGCCATATTCCTTTAATTTAGTTTTATAGCAAAAAGTTGCCTGTTCCGTGGATGACCGAGACGATCAGACAAATGCAGAAGCTTCGGGATAACGCCCTTCGAACCTTTAAAAGAGAACGCACCTCGTCTACATGGGAGTACTATAAAAGTCTGCGCAATATTACCACACCAGAAATTAAACGGGAACGGAAGTCGTATCTTGATTTTAAACTTCGGCAAACGCATTCTCGTGCTGATCACTGCAAGGTCTTTAAGAAAATGGGTCTCTGCAAACAAGGATATGCTTCTTTACCACCGCATTTACGGAAGGTGGATGAAATTGATACTTTCTTTATTAATTCCACCATTGGTGTAAATGTCGAACTTCAAATAATAATTTCTCTTTCAAACCTGTCGACGAAGATACAGTTTACAAACTTATATTCTCCATAAAAGTAATACCATGGGAAGCGACGGCCTCAACAATTGTGTACTCCCTACATTGTTCCTTATGTCACCCACGTCATTAACTCTTGCCTGGAAACTAATTCGTTCCCAACGTGCTGGAAGGAATCTCTTGTAATTCCTATTCCAAAAAAAGCTAATCCACAGCAATTCGCGCATCTTCGTCCTATTAGCATTCTCCCCGCCCTATCCAAAATAGCTGAGAAAACCATTGAATCACAACTAAAACAATTTGTTGAGGATCAAGCTATTTTCCACGCAA
>SMLS01065888.1:0-42104 GCA_004785975.1 Popillia japonica | reverse complement strand
AAAACAATCTACTAAATTAAAACAATGTTTATCTTAAATGTTCGAACGTCTGCCACCTGACATTCCCCGACACGAGTGTAAACACTTTGAACATATCAGGGCTGATTTGTGCCATTTCATGGCGAATTCTTTGCCGCAAATCTTCCAAATTATCGGGCCTATTAATGTAAACTCTTGATTTCAAATAACCCCATAAAAAAATCTGTGTTAGGTCACGAAAACGAGGTGGCCATTCAATTGTGCCTCTTCTTCCTATCCATCTTCCCGGAAAAGTGATGTCCAGATATGTACGTACATCTTCGGCAAAATGGGCAGGCACAACATCTTGCTGAAAGCAAATACTCGGATGGGCCACATCTAAATTTTCTTTATTTGGAAAGAGGGTTGCCAGAGCTGGCACCACCTCTAATTGAAGTAGGTTTAAATATCGGCCACCAGTTAAGTTTCCATCAATAAAGAAAGGTCCTAAAAACTGTCGTCCTATGGTTCCTACCCAATCATTTATTTTTTATCGGCGTTGGTTGTGGACTTGACTGTGACCAGTACCTGCAGTTGTGGCGGTGTACAGTTCCGTTGAGATGAAAAGTAGCTTCATCAGAAAAATAATATTATTTAACAAACTGGGATAAGAGCTTGGTTCCAAACTTTATCACCACACTGCATACACACATCAGCATCTACTGCAACAAATTCTTGCGATGATACTGTAGGACACTTCAATAACATAGAAACTTTCTTAAACATTTCATTAAAGAATTTGCTACTTTTGATAATGTTAAATTGAATTGTTAAATAATTTGATATAACATTTGAAGTGCATATTTGAAGTAAATTGATGGAGCAATCTTTATTTGCTTCGATTGAGAGTAAGTATTTTCGAAGCAATTGCTTTTGATAATAAAATTTTAAGTTTTGTATAATGCCTTGATCGCACGGTGGTATTTAGACGCAAAAAGATAAGTTTTATACCTTTCAATGCAACGTCAGGGCGAGAAGGACAATTATCAAAACTCATTGCAACTTTACGCTTTTTTCGTAAGAATCGTTTATCTAAATTTACAATCGAATTGCTGAACATCGTATGCCTTTTGTTAGCTGTATATTCAATCGGTAATGTTCTTACACTTTTAAAACACCGCAGTTTAAAATTTTTACCGATAACAAATAAGGGTAGTTTTATCGGAACTATATTAATTGCATCATACCAATACCGTAATTCGTTAGTTTTATTGGGTGGGCATCGGTAATATAATCCACACTAATTTAATCCACATACTGAGACCTTGCTTGTTTAACCAAACAAGTAAAGCATTTTCTAAATCTTCGTGTTTGGCCGTTCTTATACATTTTCTCTCTAGTTCGTACTTATTGCGTCAAACATTGCCGCAAGTTGATCTTTTTTCTTAATTATTGTTGATAATATAGAGGTGGCAATACCAACACCTTTACAGATTTCCGATTTCGATTTCTGTTTTTTCATTCAAACAATTTCCTGCAACCGGTAGTATCGGTATGTTTCCAGAAAACCTTTAATCGACTTTGCAATGTAGCACGGAGCTTTGTCTTGCATAAATGAATATGGGCCTTTATTTGGGTCTAAATTATTCAAATATGGCATTAAAACATTTTATAAAACGTGTTTATAGTGCTTTTAGTCCATAGTTTCGTTTACGAAGTATAATGGTTCTGGTCCTAGCGTTATACACAATCATATCATGACCGGCGGCGGGTGTTTCACAGATTTTACCATACAGTCTTCATGAAAACGTTCTGCAGGACATCTCTTGACAAATAGAGCTCTCTTAGCGAGCGCTTCTATCCGTGTTTCGTCACCGAATATAATCGAAAAAGCTAAACAGAAAATAGAAATTCAGTACTTTCTTTATTTGAAGTGTTAATCTGCGTCGACGGATTGTCCGCTACGATATATTCATTCATTCTTCTGCAATGATTTTTTAATTCTTTTACTGGATAGTCTACCGCTTTTTGTGGAAATTTTGATGATATGACGATCTTCCCTAACAAACGTTTTCATTCTTCTACCATAACAGGATCTCGCTGAACTTATTTCGGGAATGCTTTATTTTATTAAATAAAAACTGTTTGTCCAGAAACTTCCTCTATTGGTGCAATTTTTCGCTACGCGTAATAACGCGGAAATCTTTGCTTTTTTATCAACAGCAATGTTTTTAACTTTACCCATATTGGGGAAACGCTTGTTAAATAACAATAAAAAATTGAATTAATTATTCCAAGTGAACAGCACTATAGCAACAGTATTTATTGATGGTAATAAACTAACATCCTTGATTTTATAACAAAAACAAATGAAATCTTAAACTGCAATAGAATTTCACCCGAAGTGAAAGGCAGGTAAAAAGTTTTTGAGGGAGGTAACATACACTTCTCAGAAACAAAATATTAGTAGTTGTTAAATATACATTTCTTTAATCTTTTCATGCATATAAATCGGATAGTTTCATATATTACTTTATAGTTATTTTTTATTATTTATAGAATTTTATAATTTCTTTAATGCGGACCCAATATTTTGGCCATATACTGTATATTGCCTTTGTACTATATACAGGCTTTCCCACAGAACTGGCTTGCTAGAAGTTTTCGGACTTAACGAAACGCTTCAGTTTTGAAAATTTTGAGTTCGCAATAATTTTGTACTTACTTTCTTTCTAAAATATTTTCAAGTTTCTTGCACTTCCGGTTAACCGGAAGTCGCCACGAACTTTGTTGTTTTAAATGGAACACCTTATATATTATAACGTTTTTGAATTCAGCATCAAATTCTGTGACGATTATAACTAGGGTTTCCTATGATTATCTTCAATTGTTTCTAAGATATTACGATTTTTATGAAAATTTTGACATTTACCCCGTTATATTTAACTAAATAATTCTCACTTACTGTAAGTACCAGAGGTTTGATATTTTAAAACTGCCAAATACTAACATTGTTTCATCAAAACGCGCTAACAATTTTTCTTTATATCATACAGGGTGTTCAAAAATTTATACTATATCAAACAATTTTTAAACTAGTAAAACTCAATTTTTTCAAATGGAACACCCTGTATATTTTGACGCTGTTGGATGCAAAATTCAATTCTACGTCGATTTGCTGTACTCCCTATACTTATCTCCAATAGTTTGCTTGCTATTCCCATTTTATTTATTAATCCTTCCTAATAGCGGAATAATATTTGATCTAGTAAGCTTAGACTTTGATTACAGTAAATTATTGTTCTCAGGAGACATTATTGTTGTAATCGTTAACCGTTACGTATTTTTTGACAGATAAGTATACATTATTGTGTAATTTATAAACAAAATAATGGAAAATATTGAAGTTTACTCAAATCAGAATATGTATTTTAAATTTATGCTGCTGTTGAAGATTTGGGCTTTTCAAAATCATCTGTCCACAGGAATCTGAAACACAATAAGATGCATCCTTATTCGGAGATTCTAGTACAAGCTTTCCGGGAGGGATATGTAGTGAAAAGAAATGAATTGTGTTGGAAAATTTTCGTTAGACTTCAAGAAAATAATTTTTTTGTCTAAAATAATTTGAAATTAATCAAAATTCAGTAGTGAAGGAATAGCAAACAGAAGAAATAATCATTTTTGCCGATATGAGATGGAAAGAAATTCCGATTATTTACTTTTTCCTTAAGTACTGGTGTTCGATCAACCAAATCAGAAATGCCAGAAGTCTCGCATTTTAAGACTGCCAAGTAGTGACATTATTATGGTACACCAAAATGTAGTAAAACGTTTACAGGTGCTTAAAAATACAGTGATAGTGAGTAGTAGTGGTAGTGAGACAGGTATTAATCTTTTAAGTTGTAAAACTCAATTTTAATACATATATGGACATATTTCAATATGTACATACATACATAACATACAAAGATACAACACTCAACAGTAATTATATTTACACAAAATTTGTAAGACGAATATTATGTAAATAATAAAATAGTCTTCCAGCAATTCTTTGATATTCTCCTTTTATAAAATAAATTTAAAGATCCTGATTTGAGTAAACTGCAATAATGTTTCCTGAAAACAATAATCTGTTGTAATGTCAAAGTTATAGCTTACTAGATAAAATATTCCGCTATTTGGAAGCATTAATAAATAAAATAGGAATAGAAAACAAACTATTGGAGATAGGTATAGGGAGTGTTACAGCAAATCGATGTAGAATTGAATTTTGCGTCCAACAGTGTCAAAATATACAGGCCGTTCTATTTGAAATAAATTAGTTTTAAAACATTAAATATTGTTTGATATAGCGTAAATTTTTGAACATCCTGTATGATATAAAGAAAAAATGTTACTACGTTGTGGTAAAACAATGTTAGTATTTGGCGGGTTTAAAATATCTAACCTCTGGTACTTGCAGTAAGTGACAATTAATTAGTTAAATAAAACGGTGTAAATGTCAAATTTTTTTTAAAAATCGTAATACCTTAGAAACAGTTGAAGATAGGTATTGGAAACCCGAGTTGTAATCGTCATAGCATTTGATGCTGAATTCAAAAACGTAATAATATATAGGGTGTTCCTTTTAAAATAGCAAAATTCGTGGCGACTTCCGGTTAACCGGAAGTGCAAGAAACTTGAAAACATTTTAGAAAGAGAGTGAGTACCAAATTATTGCGAAACCAAAATTTTCAAAACTGAAGTTGTTCGTTAAGTCCGAAAACTTCTAACTAGCGAGTTCCGTGGGAAACCCTGTATATACATATGTATGTATGTGCGGAAATAACACGAAGCTGAGACTTCAAGCAGAAGCATAGATGTGACGGTTTTGGCAGACTTATCTATATGTTTACATAAATTTATCCTTTATTTGCATTGTAAACTTACCTTTAAATGGTTGTGTATCGTCAACGAGAGGTGTTATAGATTAGAGAAACAAACATTTAATTTTGCAACTTAAATTTATTATGAGAAATAAATAATTATGTTTTACAAATCAATATTTGTACAGATATTGTATGTATAATAAAGCAAACAAAAGTAAAAATGCAATATATGTATGTGGGATAATTTTTTCCGGGGTCTGATTCGGGGAAATACATTAACCGTTATGCAATATGACAGAAATACTAAGAAAAGAAACCCATATAGTTATGCATCATGTAAAGTGCTCAATTTTATTATAATCCTGCATGTAGTACATACATATGTACACAAATACGCATATAAAAAAATACAGTGACTAGTATAAAATAGAAAATTTACACAACATGTAAAAATGTTTTTAAATGAAAACTTCAACGTCATTTCTTCTTCTTTCATATGTATATAAACGTTAACAATTCATAAGAAACAATTGCAACAACAATGTGTTTACGAACGCATTTCGTATATAAACATCGATTTTTTCTATATATTTAGTCTTCATTTGTTCTTCGCATAAAAATTATTAATCTTAATTCCTTATGTATATTAGAGGATTTTGAATAGAACTTTGGATCATCTTGACCGTAACGTCATAAGATAGATGATGTTCGAATAAAAATGCTTATTGAATCTCGACAACTTTTCAATCATCTCCTTTTAAATTAATTCACGTTATCAATGTACGCATTCGTAGGCAAATTCTTTCACAGACGCTCTTCAATCACAGTAATATAAATTATGGAGAACGAATAAGTCGTATTTGCATACACAGTTTAGTTTTCTGGGTCATTTATTATGTGCCTATTACTTTGTATTGTAAGCATGTACTACTTATCTAATTTTATTAGATTACTAATTGTAGGTTCAATGTAGCTTCAAATTTAAAGACAGATTCCGTAACATCACTCCATTGTTTTGTAAAATTTCGAGTAAATTCCATTGTTCTATTCAAAAATATCCATGAAACATCAACATTCACAATATACATTTTAATGAACATCGTGTAGGTGGTGGATGAGCAATGGGAAAAAAGATAAAGCATATAGCGTTTCACAAAAAGCCTAAGTGGTTTCAATGGTAAATTATTGGATCCATAACGATGACCGAAATGAAAAATAAATTAAAAACTAAACGTATGTATATGTATATTTTTAAAGCAGAAGTATTCGATCGCAAGGTATCACAAGGTACACAAAATATGTGTCTTTCGAAACGTTAAGTACATCGTACACAATTTTCTCTTTTTCACGTAGTAATCCACAGTTCACGTAAATTGTGTTTTGTTTCATACACACTTAACACTTTTTACATTTCTTTAGACTAGTAGTTTATAATTATACACCTATTTCGTTATGTATATCTAGTTGTATTCGTTCATGTTGTGTTACACATTAAGATCGGCCATCATCTTCCGGAAGTCTGCTAACGTGTTGTAATCTGGATCCAGGTCAATGTCGGCAAAATCCCGTTTGGAATCTGACTTGACGAAACTCGGATTGTAACGACTTAGGGACAGTGGACACGGTAGAAGTTCAGGCATCACAGAATGGTGTGTGATCAACGATGTTAATGTTGTGAATTCTTTTGTAAAGCCCTGTAGACAAGAATGGATTTAAGTGTTTAAATATACTGAAAACGTATGTTATTAAAATTGTAATATGAACATAAGTATTAGTATATAAATATCTGCAAATAATAGTAGCGTTAAAGTTGAAATAGATACAGTAACAAAGAGTGCATTACAAACTGCAATAATCTAAGTCTCCCGAATTTATAATGAAGTTGTGTGGAAACCGCTAAGGCATTTCACCTCAGAATTTTATAGCGTCAAGATGATAAATCAATTGTCTTGGGTTCATACATGTAAGGTATTCTGTCATTCAGTAGTTAATCTTTACATTCAAATTTATGCTGAGGGATATTGCTACTCATACCGTTGTAAAAGTAGGTGCATAGCAGTTAGGAAATACTTGTTAAGCGAGTTATTTCTTGTAGGCAATTAAACAGATGTTATAATTTTGTAAAATAAGCTCTTCTCTAACATTTGTAAGGTCTAATTTGTTTGCTTAATCATGTAAGACAGAAGAGCCTGATGATATCTGAAACTGTTCGCAATGATGAATTTGAAAAGGTTCCCGAAATTTTTTTTCAATATGATCAAAATTAGAATGCCTTCTGAAAAGATCAGTATAGGTATAAGGTATTTGTGCATAAAATTTCGAGATTAGTTTCCAGTAATATTTCCGCTAAAGAAAGATATCTATTATTCAAAACGTTTTTTCATGTGGTGAACGGTTGCTCGCAGCGGTCTTTTGAGCTGTATTGTTTATCTGACATGCCTCAATTGCTGTTTAGATTAGTGTATAGATGTGTCTAATGGCCTTGTTACAGCATTATTTCGCGGCTTATAACGCTGCGATAATGGATTTCGGAACGGTATATTGGTCGTAATACAATTTTTATCTTTCTGTATCATCCAGCTAGGTTAGGTAGTAGCATAACACCTACAGTAGCCAACCGGTCTAATGCTCATATGTATGATGAAATGATGATAGTGAGCTGCACCGGCTTTTCAGATGTATGTATATATTGCTTATCGGATTTTTTTTGCGTGTATAAATGCATTTTCCAACCACAACATTACCTTTCTGTAAGTAATATTACTCTATTGACTATTTCCTAATAGCAAGTGCTATGCGCCCTAGACATTGCAGCAATCCCAGTGAGATGTGCTATAATCCTGTGAGCAGGGTTTTATATCTGCAACTCGGTTCTGTAACTAGCAAGGCATGGCTGTTATACCACTGCAACTACCTTCTCCTGGAAGGCAATTTGCCAACGATTTAGAAGCTGCAGAACTGAAGAAATTGATTTTTTTTCTTAAGTAGCTAGTTCCATTCAGCAATATCCAGAGATCAGTTTACATGTATCCTATAAAAGCAATTTAAACTGCAATTACAGTTATGAAACTGATCCTTGAGATAACTTTCCTACCTGACAGCTACGTTGAAAGCTCCAATTAAAACAAGGCAATCTGCGTTTGCTAACCAATATTGCTGAAGCAATAATGATATGCTTTGAGAAGGTACAACTGCAAAGCATATGTTTGGAGAGAAGTGATTATTACCGTTATAAAGTGTAGAGAGGAAGTACCAAACTGGGATTCACGAAATAGTTCTGAACCAATGCAACACATAACTTTTGAAACAGTGACCAATATTTTGGATTATGAGCGGTTCTTGTTGCTGGTCCCCTTAATGGAGTACAGTGTAGTCTGCGATCCTGTCGTTCCTGAGAAAAATGACAAAAAAAGAAAGAAGTACAAAGGAACATACTTAGCAAATTCCAATAAGAGAGGGTATGGCAATAAGAGAAATCATAGTCTACTACAACAATGCAAATTTTAAGGCTGGAACCTGGTTGATTAGGTTGCAATGAAAAAAATGGTTACCGTTTTTTTTACACTAGTGGTGAAATTTTGATGTTAGCTGACGTTTCAACATATTCTGCAGCAATATTTATTCGCTGTAGCGAAAGTACACGACTTGAGTTTTAACAGTTGCTAATGTCTTAAGTGAGTAGATTCAGCAACTGTTTGTAAAACACTAACAACAGAAGTATCGAGAAAACTTTGAATGAATTATACATTGAACATCGCATCGGTCATTTTTATGTAATCGATTTACACAAATTCGTTTTTCAGTTAATTAGAGTACTTACTTTATATACATTCTTTATAACCATTTCAGTAGTGTATTCTTAAACAACTGTGTACACACATATCTTGAAGAACCAAGCTAACGAGTTATTTAATTTTAATTACAAAAGCGTAAAGTTATCTTTACAGCAATTCTACATCGACATACAATTGATGGTAACTAACTATGAATTAGTACGTTCTGGTTTATGTGTAGTTGTAGTTCTATGTAAATATTATGCAGTATTGTTGGAGATATTGTGTCAAATGACAAACGATAGTCAAATAGCAATTTAACTCTTAGCGGAGTCCACATAATAACAACTGTAATTCACAATATAAAATTAGTTCGTAAGCTCTCTTTCTATGACTTGAACTTGCGGTTAGAGAAGTTAAGCTAGTCATAAACTTCGCAACGTACTCAATTTTGTTAACGAGCTTTTAACTTAATGTCCACATACCTTAATTTTGTAGCCTTTGTTTGTCCTAACGATTAGATAATGTGCGATGCCGGTCGGTTGAAAACTTCTAGGCACCCTCAGTGAAAGAGCATAACATCCAGGCTTACTGGTACTTTCTCTGACCATGAAGGCTCCTACCGGTTCCTGGGCGAGTATTTCCAGCGCAATTTCTCTCGGGATACCAGCTTGAAACCAAGGCGCCAGTCTAAGTTCACCTTCTTCCTTATTATTTAAAGAATCGGTGCGCTCTGGCAGTGGTGGTGGTATAGGGGTGAATCCTAGAAGTGTAGTTTCTGTTCCCGTTTGAGGGCAGGAACTTGAGCTACTCGAACTTATTTGAGATATTCGTTTAGTTTTAAATTCGTGATCTGTTGATGCTGGGGAGCTTTGGAGTAATTTATTCGATTCCACTTCTATATGTTTCGGCGTTAGATTTTCAACGGTGTCGTTCCTTAAAGTGTCTACATTGTTGGTTTTTCTAGAGTCGTCATTGGTTGATTCGTTAACATACCCACCTGATAACGGTCTATTCGTCGGACTGCCCGGTGTACTGCTTACTGAACCATCATTAACTAAGGGGCAGCTATCTTCGTCCTGGCTATGGTGGTTACCGGTTAATCCCATGGCTAAGCGTTTTATTAGAGGAGGTTTTTCCGTCATTCTTTTATAGGAATTCATTTCCGTCGGAGAATTACTTTCATCGCTACTAGGTGTACTTTGTTGGGATTGCGTTTTTTCGTTTGGACACATAACGTTGTATTTGTGGTTGGGTTTTAAGCCTGGAATGGAACTAGGAGGTGGTAGCCTAAGTGTAGCGTCGTTGCTATTGAGTTGGACATCCATTTCGATGGTTTGATTATTTAATATTTGAGTTGGTTTGTCCTTTTTTAAAGCTGCAGATAGTTCTTTTGTCTGTAAAAGAAGATTAATTTGTCACTAATTTAGTGTAGATAATGGGGGAATGTGATTTTTTAGACATAATTTTAGGACAGTATACTATACCTTTAATATACCTTTGCATAGAGTTTTACTGGTGTAGGTACCTCTAGTTTTGGGAATATGATAAACGAGCAACAAAATGTAGAGTTACAACAATAAGCACATATTTGATTTACCAGGTGCTTGATTATTCTGATCTTACGGAAGTCTTTGCTGCTGGAAATTTTAATACATTATTTCGTCGTTCTAGGGAGGTATTAAATATTTGCTTTTGTCATTTCATATTTTGTACGGTTTTTATGCGTGCGTTTAGTATAAAACACTCAAAATCATGCGTGGGGTTTATAGCACTAGAAATCATAGCTAGGGGGTTGCCATGTGAATTATTACATATTTTTCTTATACAGATACAGATTTGATTTAATACACTTACTCGTCATCATATAGATTATAACGATGAGATGTGCACATTACGGAATTGCAGTGGGGTATTTTCCTGCCGAATAAGAACATCGAATAAAACGATCAATAAAGTAATAAGAATCACAGCAACGACCAAAGGGAGAGGCGATTTAATAATATTTCGGTAGTCAGTTGGAGTTGAAGTACACCAGTCCTATTTCTAACTTTGCTCCTTTTACAAATAGGAAGTACATATACCTTTTTCAAATTAAATTCGATTTATTGGTGGAGAATTTTCATTCGAATTGAAATAGATAGAGCATGAATCTATACACGGCTGTCTGTTTGAGATTAGTATATTTCGTTCATTCAAAGGTTGTATCTAATAAGCAGATATCCTACTGTTAGGATGTACATAAGTGTAGGGCTGATCTACCAAATAATTTAATGAGGGTTGTACCGAAAACTGTCAAACCTCAAGTCAAATCAACGGCAGTTTATCCTTTAATTTAGCTGCTGTTTAAATTCACTGTACTTGTATTTGCATTTTGCTAATATGTATCAAATTCGATTGAAGTCATGGTTCTGTGGAAATCATTCTTTGTAGAAACGGGCGAGAGCAGCAAGACTTTCATCAAATGAACGTATTGTTTCCTAGTGCAGCCTACTATTTAAAAACTTTTGAAACTCTGAATAGTTAGTAAATGGTCTGTGTGTATAGTAACGTTGTGGCATGTAAGTCCATGGGAACAATAATATGTCTGCTAAAATTGATTAGATTTGTTTTTCATTTTACGTGAAGATGGCTTTGTTTTCGGGATTTTTGGAAGAAGTATACAGGAAGAAACATACAGGAAAGTTCAAGTATTATTTTCAAAAATATGTCTCAAGCTTACGCCACTTTAAGTAAGATAAATCTTCCATACAAAATCGCATATGAGGAAACTTACGTCACGATGGATCCACATATGTAGTTCAACATGTGTATAGTCTGAGGTTCTTTGCGGACTCAAATTAACGGCTTTACGCTACGTCATAATAATGCTTTGGTCAATACAGGTAGTCGTTTTGCAACGTCGAAGTGATGGAATACGCCACTTAGATGTCAGATCTCGCAATGCGCCATATTGTTTTTGTTTAATCTTAGAAAGAATTTAAGTGGTCGTCGCTTTTTGTCGGAACAGAGGGTTAATTTTGTTATGCACAAATGTTTTTAACTAATTCCCCTAATCCATGTTTGGCGCAAGGCTTTAGAACATGAAAAACTTGTCTTTACAAGTGTATAAATAATTTATGTATACATATATCGATAACCGCATTACCTATGCAATGATAAAGATCAATCTGAAGATTAGATCCTCGCAAGGGAGATCAATATTGCACGACCATTTACATTTCAAAAAGTCTGTAACTCGGTTTCTACTCCATCATCTGAGAGATTTACAAATCGCCAAATGTGTTACAATTTGCCAACAAACTTTAGATACATATGTTGAATGCTGGAGGTCATCAAATT
Organism: Popillia japonica; assembly: GCA_004785975.1. Taxonomy (NCBI): domain Eukaryota; kingdom Metazoa; phylum Arthropoda; class Insecta; order Coleoptera; family Scarabaeidae; genus Popillia; species Popillia japonica. Next base: position 30,157 of record SMLS01065888.1, on the reverse strand, counting down.
ATTACAAATTATTATACATATCGTTTTTTGGTCTTCCCACTCGCCAAGTAAGCGACACACATGAAGATACGATAGTGAAAAAGCACCGAGCAATGAAGAAAGTTATGTACGCAGTATTTTGTAGAAGTACAGGTTTGGCGGCAGCCATTAAATTATCAGAAGACAGTTACCGCTAAATGGTATGTTGAAAATTGTTTGCTTACTGTGTTCAGTAAAGTGCCAAGAAAGGGAATCATGTTACATCATGATAAGGCGTCGTCCCATACAGTGGAGACAACTGTTCAGCCTTTAGCGGAAAACAAAATCAAAATTATAGAACACCCTGCTTACTCGCCGGATTTGGCGATGTGTGATTTCTGGCTACTTCTTGAAATCAAAGAACATTTGAGAGGAAAAAGGTTCCAGTCGGAAAAAGGGATTGACATCGCCGTTAAATGTTTTTTTGATAGTATCCCTAAAGACAACTGGTTGAACGCTTTTAAACTATGGAAGGAGAGAATAGTTAAGAGTATTATTGTGAATCGCAATTACTTTGAACATATTAAAAATAGGCATTCTAAAAACGTGTTTCAATCCCTCTATTCTCAATAATTGTAGCTTGTTCCTCGAAGCATCACTATAAATATGTATAAAGGTAAGTCTTGTAGTAATGTTAATCTTCGACCACCAACTTGAATCTTGATGTATTAACAATGCTTATTATATGTTCTTGTTATGTTAACTAGAAGCCTAGCAAGCGGTTGGTTTTGAAGATGAAGGATGCCGAAAATTTGATAATAGGTTTGTTTCAACTACCTCTTATTACCGTAACATTGTCGTACAGTACTTGCGCAGTGTGAAAATGGCGTTCCAACTTGTGTTATGACCGTACAAAGCAGCATCACAATTCTGTTCTAACTTAAATAGGGCCGTACAAGGATCGGTAATTGTACCGTCACAACAGTAACTATCCCAGAGCATGTACCGTTTGTACTGACATGCGCAATGTACCTTACTCCTCCTCTTTTGTTGACAAATCTATACGACTGCACAAAACTATAACAGATGGCGTCACCAGCAGTCACAAATTCGTTCCAACCCTTCGTTAATTTTTGTAACGTACACAAGTAGTACATAGTTAGCGCATGCGTAGAAAACGATCACGACCTAGTACATGTATCGTACCGTGATCGGTGGTTGGAACAAACCTAATATTTGTGACAAAGATATAATATCGCCAGAAACGCTAAAAGAATAGTTGAATATGGATGTATACGACTTAATCCTATTGGAGCTGATTATTCTGTATTAGTATTATGCACTGTAAAGCTCTTCATCAATATAATGCACAGCAGAAGCTTCAATGGGATTACATTGCATGATCCCATGTGCTTTAACTTCGAACTTGTGTATTATCCATGAAACCAGTAGGATAATAGGATAAGGTTTAATATCCTAGAATAGAGGCTTTTACAATGTTATCAACCTGCAATGCTGCTATCCACCATTTTTGAAAACTATTCAATCCGGTACTGTGCATTAAACTTGTTGTTTCTGATCGTGTTACATATTATACCCACGAGTAACTATAGATATATGTATATAGATAGATATTTTTATTCGTACTTAACAAATTATCGTATGTATGTACGTACATGTCAGATAAAATTAGAATAAAATAACAAACAGCAAATAACACTTAATGTTAACAAACCGACATCAAACACAAATACAAATAGTATTTCATAATATGGGTTATCCGTTAAGTACGTTTTCACTATTTTTTTGAACTTTATATCTGTAAGGTCTTTCCATTTAGAAGGAAGAAGGTTGTATAGTTTTATAGTTGTGTTAGTCTAAAGTGTGGGTTAGGATATTCTGTTCTGTGTTCCTAGTATTGTATGCCGTTTGGCAATAATATTAGCTCAAGTTACTCCTGCAATGAATCAGACATTGTAGAATATATTGATTTGTAATTATTAAAATTCGTAGTTGTTTGAAAAAAGGTCTGCAGGATATTCTATTGTTAATGTTAGAAATTATTCTGATTGCTTTCTTCTGTAAAAGCAGTACCTCTCCGCGAAGTGCGGACCCTCCCCAGAGGAGGACGCCATAACTCGCAACTGAATAGAAAAGAACATGATATGCCATTAATAAGGCATCGGTGGTAATAACACCTGCCAAGTTCCTTGAGATATATATGACTGTTGACAGACGACCAGCCATGGCATCCATGGCTCACCATGTCAACTTCCCATCCAAAGTCAGACAAAGACACTTGACAGGCACACCATTAAATTGACCTGCAGAAGGGTTTAAGTTAAAGGCAATGTCTTGTGTTTTATCTCGGTTGAGACACAAATTGTTACTAGCAAAATACGATTCAGCCTGTTCAAGAACGTCCGTCACTAAATTATAAAGTTGCTCTGTTTTTTTATTATACCCACGATCTGTGTGCTATTTCATATATAATATGATATTGACCTTTGTAGGTTTTCCTGTTGGTCAAATAAATAAATAAATAAATAAATAAATTACTTATGAAGATGGTAGTATCATCCGCATATGCTGCATTTTTAAAGTTTATGAATTAATTGATGTCGTCAACATAGATAATCAAAAGAATGGGCCCCAAAACGGATGCTTGTGGGACACCATACGAATTATGTTTCAGAGTTGATGTTTTATTGTCTTTAACAACACACTGATACCTCTTTTTAATGAAATACAGTAATGATATTGGATACAGATAAGTTTCAGTAATAAACAAATCATGAAATCCTACTGAATTGACATCAATGGAATTTTGGAAACATGCCTCTGCATTACTCGTTCCTTTTTTGACGTTAAGTTTGAATGTACCTGGCTTGGTTTGTTATAGCAAAGTAACTATTGATTGACTTATTGATTAGCTTATGAGCGCTTCTGGGTTTTGAGTGCCATAATAGTATAACTATATATAAATAGAAAGTATAATAAAATAAACCACAAGAATAAATAAATAAAAAAATAAACTCCAAATTCGACAGTTTGTCACTACTGTAAACGGTTACTTCAGAAGCGAAGGGTATCTCGGAAATGCCACAAGGTCACGGTACCTCGACGTGTTAACTAGAGCGCTAGAGACTAAAAGCTACTCACTAATAGGATGGGTGAAGGGGGAGAAATTGATACGTTTGGTAAATTAGAAATTACAAATTTTTGTTAGTGCTCTTTTACACTAGTCTCAGCATATTGTCCGACTGTGGAATATTATATACATCTAATGTTTTTTGCAAAATGTTGACTTTGAAAATGTGTAATTGTCATTAGTTTTAAGACTACTGAAGACGGGAAGTCCCGTGCAGTGGTCTAAATCAAAACATTTTGTTGCTCTTTATTTCTGACAATTGTTTAACATATAAAAACCAATTACATTATGCTGTTAGTTTTTGTTTGAAACAATACCCTAATAAATAAATCGCAAATCACTTACCCAAAGTACTTTATCAGTTTGGGACTGGTCCAGTTGTGACGCAATTACATCCTGGAAGGTCGGTTGTTTCTGAAGTTGAGCCGCGTAAGCCATGCGAAACGCATTCCCGACTATCGAATTTAATTCTTCAGCCTGAAAAGAAAAAGGGACAAACTATTAACGAAAGTTGGAAGAAAGCGTACCATGAATAATCAACGCTGGAGAAAACTTTGCGAATATATTTTTTCCGGAAATCAGCTTATATGTATGTTTAGTCGTATAAAATACTTTTCGCATCGCATGTGTGCGTCATTCCGACGTTATTTTTCACGAACGCCTTCTCCTAAGTTTCCCTTTTCGTACGCGCTCCATTAATCAAGCGACCAAACGAAGAAGTCACTCGTGTAAGTCGAGATTGGGACCAGCTGGAATGACAAATTGCTTCAGATTTTTAACGGCGTTAAACGTCGACAACTTTTCTACGCGCCGTGGAGACTGACGGAGATGGCTGATTGAGTATTTGGGGCCAGAGGATGTTTACAGTAAAAAAAAAGTAGTGCGAAAGATAACAGTTTCTTAGCTGATAACAGTTTTCGTCAGAAAATGGTTCTTTTATTGAAAATCATTTATTTTGGATTTCAGTCGCTTTCGTCGATTTTATGTAGAAGATTATATTGATTTTACAAATACAATATTAGAAGTGCTTGTAAAGTGTTTTGGATTACCTTTATTGCAGTTTATGTATATCTGGATGTAAGCAGCATCTTGTGTGTCTAGGGAAGTGGTCACAATTTCTTCTCTATGGATAATTACACTTCTCAATTTAAAAAGGCAACATTTTAAACTGCTATTAAAGCTTCATATCTAGGTTTATCTAATCTATTGCTATGTAAACGTATGCAATAAAATTAATCTAGAAAAGCCATTATCATTTAACGCTTCCATGAAAGTACAAAACCACCAAATAGCATAATTGTATGAAATTTAAGGGCTAAAGAAAATAAAACGTATGAATACGTATTCTACAAGAATGGTTGACTTAATTGTCAAACTGCACTTCTGCTAGTGTATCGGTATTTCTTTGGTTTCTGTGATAGACTTTTCAGCAAAACTTTCATCGTCATCATTAGTTGCACAGAATTCTAGAAAGGTATTTCTATTTTCTTCAAATCCTTGCTAGTAGTAACTTATTAAGGGCCAAGTTAGTGCACTTGTCTGTTGTATAGTAACTATGTAACTATCCAGCTATAAAGGCAAATGCAAATGCAGTACAATGCGGTACAGGTAACAATTACAACAGCTGAATAGAACTTAAGTAACAATTCTATATTCATAAAACCTTGGCGTCGAAAAATTTGATGAAACTTAAATTAACTAAGCTTGAATTTAGGAAAACTCCAATGTTACCGGTAGAATGAGTAAATAGAATTTAAATTGGGGTACCATTGTTGTTTACTAAAACGTTTTAAGGCCAGTGGTGAATAGATCAATATGTGAGTGTATCACCCTGAAGCAAAAGAATAATTCTTTTCTGTGACAAACTAAGAGTCACATGGAAGAATCTTAAGGAAAACAAATCACATTTCTGGTTAAAGGGGCAATCATCCATACAGAATTTGTTACTGTGGTCGAAACGGTAAATATTATACTCGACTTGGGATTGGTTAAATATGTGGCACTTGTATTCTTTTAAGATCTTGTTCTTGCTAACAATTTTTATTTGTAAAAAGGCGACCTTGCAAAAATCACGGTTGATAGACATTAAGCAGATTCAGTACCGTGCGACTGCTATTTTGAAAAAAGTTCCAAGATAAGTCTTTTTGGATAATTGTCAGAAGCTATACGAATGATATTCAAAGTATAGGATGATGTTAAATATGTAAAAAGGGGAGCTAATACGACTAAACAGAATATTTGGTAACACTCGAAGTGTTTCAAATCTTGTTCTGTGTGTAAGGTAGGGATTTGACTAGTACACAATTGATGTTTTCGGTTATTGAAATTATCAATCTAATGACTATTTTTCACTCTTAGTTCTTCTAGAGTCCAAGGTGCATTTACTAACCTTCACCCCCTGTATGGCGTCCTGATGCTTAACAGCTGATATTTGTAATACGTTCTAGATTAGATTTAATATTTCTCTACTGTATATGTGTGCACAATGTTTCTATTTATCATTTATTTTACATTTGGTTATATTTGACTAAATTCCTAAATTGAGGAGACTAATGCAATCACCCACAGGACCCCAAATACTCGGATACGCGTTTCAACAGCAATGCTATCATCATCAAGGTGATAATAAAACTGCAAGTTTAAAATCTATGGCTTATACAACGCATAAAGTGGACGATATGATTTTTATTTATGGTGAAACACGTGGAAATGTTCGGCAGACATGTCTTACGTATAGGCTGCGTTTTCCGAATAGTAGAGACCCATTCCGCACTTGCATAACGGACGTCGTGTTTAGATTTCGGGAAGCCGGCAGATTGTTGCCATGGCTCTATAGGATTTTGCGTGTTGAAGAAGACCTCCTGCACCTTGTTGACAGAAATCTAGGTGTAAGTACACGAGAAGCAGCACGACAGGTCGGGGTGACTCGTAGTAGGGTACACAGCATATGGAAATGTAGGTAATGTGTTACACCCGTATCATATACAGAGTGTGTAAGAATCGATTGAAAATGGTCGTGGAGACATTTGAAATGAAAGTTTCTTTATCAATCAGTCTCTGATAACATTTTCATACGTAATCATATTGATGTCATTGAACCCTTTGCATTCAAAGCTATTTAAAAAAGCTGACACGTCAGCGTTATCTCGTAGTCAGTATTTTTTAAACACATTGTGCATTCACAGGTGGCACCTATTGCAATTTGTAAGGGGGAGGACTTAATTTTGCATTCGCGTCGTAATTTTTTGGATTTATATTCTACATAATTTTATCTCACCATTTTTCAAAAATTTTATTAATTATTATATAATTAAGACACCTTGTGTAGTGTACAGTGTAGTACAGTGTACCCACTTCGAAAAGCTTTTAGGTATATCTCAGAAGTTGATATGATCTTCTCTAGCATATATTTTATTACGGCAAGGTTGCAATATATCCACTATTATTGTTGAAATAAGCCGATGATTATAGATATGTCGTTCTTTTACCCACACAGCAGTTGTGCTTTGTGCAAGCGCAGAATGTATACAATTATTGCATAATGCTATAGCGTACTAAATTTTTTGTCACATACATCTTCCAAAGTGTGCGTTTTTATACACAAATTAACTACCACGCTACATATGTAGATGCACATAGATATATACTATCAGCATTTGTAGTAAGCATAGCAATTTCAATTGCTTACGAGTGTAATACACGTCTGGAGATCGAACAGCAATATATGTCTGTATATATGCATATGCGTATTAAGTTTTACTTGTTACGAACTGTAGTTTCCATCGTCTAACTTTGATTGATCATGGATGTTGAGGTTGACTTGTTGGCAAAGGGAAATAGCGTACCTTTTTGCTTGTATTTTCGTTCGGAGAAATTTCTGTATGTGACATATAATTAATTCCCTTTAATGTAAATTTATGCACTTGTAATACGTCACGCTAAAGGCATACGAGGAAGGATGTGAGATGTAAATCACTGACGGCGGTAGTGATTAATTTCGTCTCTGTTCGTGTATAAGAATTGTTTTGCTTTTCTACGTCCTTTTAACGAAGTGAAAGGCAAGTAATGTAGCTGAGAGTTTCTGTTACTTTGTAGTGATTGATTACATATATCTAATTCAGTTTATGCCAGAGAATTAGACATATTGAATACGTGGAATGTGAAAGGAGATATGTTGACGTTTAGAACATCTAGCCGCATTTAATTTTTGATATATTTAAACTATGCTATTAAACTCTAGATTTCCTCGTAGATATTCAAGCCTTTCCAACAATTTCCTTTCGAAAATTTTTCTTATAAAAAGAGTATGGGCAATTCTAATGTTTTTTTCCTCAAAGTATTAATATTTGCTCGTATTGCTTTGTCGTTAAAGAAATACGAGGAAGAAAAAAATTCACATAATTAAAACATAAATATTAACGCAACTTTTTCTTTAAATGGTGTTTACTTGTTTTCCTTAATAACATCGTTTTATACATTATTTAAACATCAAAAACTCAACAAGAATAACAGCCGGTTCGTCTTATTTACTTTCCCAAATTGAATAAACAGATGCAAAGAAGCCGAATTCACGATGGGGTAAAACGACAACAATAGCAACACTGTGAAAATACTCGGTTTAAACTTCGGATTTACTCAATTTTAATGATGGCTCTTACTCTTTTTCTTTAGATACTTGGTCAGCCACGTGGAAATGGAACTGGAGATTTATTTAGCTAATGAAGTGGTTACGGAAAGTTTTTCCTTCAAACTGCATTTGGTGCTTTATCTTCGACAGCGCTCCAAATTTAATTACCGAGAATTGGCGTTCTTTTTTCAAGGATCATTTCCCTTTGCTCGGAATTATTCGAAGTCCATGCATATCTAATTATCTCCGTTTTATGGCGGGAATTTTTTTTATGCAGTAGATGTAATGATTACACTTAATCTTGAAGTTATGGAAGTTTTTATTTGATTTTATGGCTGCTAATTAGGGATTTAATCCTCACAAAATTACGTCGCCGTTTTTTTATTACGTAACTAAGTTATTAAGGTTGGCGTCATCTTTAGTATAAATGTCCTTTTTATATTATAACGTTATTTTAAAATCTGTTTTTGGCGGTCGAATAATAATACTTTTGGTTTTTTTGTGTCTTTCATTCTGATTGCCTTGGTTACTAAAATGTTTTTCTTACTAGTATATATTTCACACAAATTATTACCCTTTCACTTAGTGTTGCAATATGGATTCACTCGCAAAAATGAAACGTTTAATTAAATTGAGCATAATTTCTTTTGTAAATCTTTTTTTGCTATAACTCAATAACTGGTTAGAAGGAAAATAAACGCAGATGCAAAGCGGCAAAAGTATACACTGAATTTCAATTAAATTAAAAAATGTTTCAAAAATCGGTTTTTTGTTTTATTTACGCATTTTTATAGACCATAGTAGGGGCTGGTACTGACGTCAATGAACTGACGCGAACATCAATTTATTCAACCAATTAATCCGATTACATGTTTATGTTCTGCTTTGCAGGGTCAGTATATAAAATAATCGCCCTCTTTTAAGAACTTTCATTTTTAAGAACAGTCTTATGGCACTTTCAGGCAATGTTAACCTCTCTGGGGTAGCTTACTGCTAGAGAAGTTACGTATTTCTCCTATCCGAGATAACACAAACACTTTTAACGACAGAATTAACTATTACGATATAAAAATGATGTAGCCTCTGGGTACGATATTAAGATGCTTTTTATTACATTTGATAAACGCGTAAGAAAAACATGTTACAGCATTTTGTTAGAAGTGTTTGGAAAACACTTCAGGAAATTGGGAGCATATCATGAAGCGTACACGTCACTAGCTGAGAAATCATGTTAAGATTTACAAAAGACATGCCTTGTTGTTATTGTAAGCCGTAGGGTATTAGTTTAGACCTTTGGATTTTGATAAACCTTTTTGGATATACGAGCCCTGTCTCAGTGAAGTTAGCCCAGCCATCTAATATTTGATATTTCTGAATTTATTTCATGGTAGATTGAAATTTTGTTTGAAATATATTATTTTTGGTCTCATTAAATGTTTATGGAAAAATAGGAAGACTTATAAAATGATTCAAGTTCAGCAACATACATGATGATGACAAATTGCGTTAAATGGCCGATTTACCTTCTTAAAAATCTAGAAAGACATTGTGAAACAAATGATAACAAATGACGTGTCAGAGGCCGTTTTCGATGTTTTAATTAATTTTCGTGCATTTATGTAATTGTTAACAACTAAAAATAGCTCATGGTAAAGCTGTGTTTGATGAAATAAGAAAAGTGATCCTTCACTTACAAAGGTCTAAATGCTTCTCAAATGGCCGAGAGTGTTAATAAATCGAGATATGCAGTCTGAAATATTATTAAACTGTACAAATCAACTGGATATGTGGTTCATAAACCGAGAACTGGAAGTTATCAGCATTATTCCAATAGAAACTTGAGAGCTTTAAAAGTGCTTATCAAGCAAAATCGGTGTGCTAGTTATAATAAATTATAGTATATTATGACACTAGTGCATAATCAAGCTTTTAAAGCACGAGTAACGAGTTTAAAGTCACGACGCGAAGCGGAGTGGCTTTAACGTTACGAGTGCTTTAAAAGCTAATTATGCACTGTGTCATACGATATTTTTTAGTATAAATGCAACAATAATTTTAAGTAGAAGAAATCAAATCAATAATTTCAATACATTTTATCGAGTGAGATGTGCCTCTATATTATGTCATTTGACATTTCACTTAATTATTAAACATCATTGTTGTATTAATAATGTCGACAGAAATTCAAAAACTAGCTGCTGAAGCTGAATTAAGTTTAATACCTGCAAAATCCAAATAACAATTCAAATCAATAATCATCATCATGGGTGTGTTTTGATTGGTTTATAATGCATGCATACTAAAAAAAATATTATGGAATCAGTCAACGGGGAAAAACTTGTCGAAGGCAAGTTTTCACAGAGCTGCCAGAAAACTGGGATATAAAACTTACAAGCTTAGTGAGCTTAATTATTTTTGTTCTTTGTTCATTGTTAAGGGTGTTGGGTACAAAAAAAAGAACTTGTATTACTGATTTTTTCATGTGCAATAGAATGTAAACATACATATTTCTAGTATGTTACAAGGAATAGAATAAAAGTGTAAAACGAAATATAATGACTATAGAATGACTTACGAGTTAAAAAAGTCAACATTTTATTTCAATCCCAGAGCCATTGACAATGGTCCGATGAAAGTGAGATTCTGAATATTCATGTATAAGATATACGTCTATTTCTTGTCATTGCTATTTAATCAAAAAGGAAATTATTTGTGTAAATAAAACGTTTTGAAAGCCACAAATTTATATATGTATCTAAATACACGTACAGTCATGGAGAGTAAAGATTGGTCAGTTTCCATATAACAACGTATTGAAAGTACCCAATCTTTACTTTCCATGGGTGTACCTATTATGTTAAAAATTTAAAAATTAATTTACCATATATGGGTTAAAAAAATTTATAAATTTTTGCTTGTCGAAACTTCCATTTCAACATACGTTTCATTTACATGATTTTCAAAATTACTTCCTATTGTTCTTTTAATATTGCTCTTGCAAAGCGTTTCAAGAAGGCAACTTGTTTCAGTGCCTGATGATATGGTTTTATCGAATCAAGGACTTGGCCAATAATTTCGTCCTCTTCGTCTTCTGAATCGTTTACTTCCTCAGTGACATTTTTATTTTCTAATCGAATTGCTATGTCGTTATCCTCAGTGTGCACTGTTTTATCCACATATAAAAATTCTTTCAATTCTTTATCACTTCATTCCGCGAATTTGTGTCGTAGATTTAAGTGTTGACAATTGTTGTTCATCCCCGGCGTCCAACTCTGGAAGGATGCATTTATCTCTTACAAATGTTGCTCTACGAAGGAATTTTTAATAGTCCCTGCGTCCGCTTGTGAGAGATATTCCGCGCCCGTCGGTTGGAGCGTCCGCTTATCCCATAGTAACTTGTACTAAAAACGTACCCAAGGATTTGTGTATAAAAATTTTGTCCGGTTACGAGAGGTGTCCACTTATAACAGCTGTCCGCGAGTGGAGCTTTCACTGTATTTACTAGGTACTAGCTACTACAAAAAACATTGATAGCTACAACTCGACTCTGCTACCAAATGATCATACCATCGACAAATTTTCCCATGTCGGTCTCGCACAGCTGACGATCTATTTGACGAATAAGAGCTTGAATATTGAGTTTGACCGCTGGAATTGTTTTTGGAGTACAGTAAAACCTGTGACTAGCGGCCACTAAAAAAATTTAAATTGTTGGCCGTTATTCAAAGGTGTCCGCAAAAGACGGGATGGATATTACTCACGCCAAATTCCAAGCAAATATTTTCACATGATAGCTATTATTTTTCTTTTAGAAATAAAATTCATTTGGATTCATTTGGTTGTTTTGCTAATTTTTTGCCATTGCTTTTATCGTATTTTAATGCAAAAGTTTTATTTGGCATGACGCGATAATACAGACCGGCTTCATCAACATTAAATATATCCTTCGGGAAATAATACTTTAAAATTTATGATAATTTATATTTCCATGCTTCTACATCTTCCAAATTTACATCAGCGGACTCACCACAAATTGATTTAAAAGTGATATTGTGCCTTCGACATAAACATTCTACCAACCATTTGAAGCAGCAAAATTCTCAATGTTTAAATTTCTTGCTGTATCTAGCGCCTTTTGTTTCATTAATGATCCAGATGTGGGAATGTTTTTATTTATAACCATGCAGAACCACATACATAACTTGATCCACTGCTACTCTACCCGTTTTAGGGAATTTCGGTTTCTGATTCAAAATAATAGCTTCTTGATACATCCTTTTAATATCACTTTTGTTTTTTACGATATCGTTAATTTGAGTTTTTCCAAATGCGAATTTTTCGGCTAAATTCAGCAAACTTAAATTATACTTGTCACTCTCCTCGATAATATCAATTTTGTCTTTCAGTGACGAACGTTTCCTTTTTAGCGAAATATTCAAATTCGATAAATTTAAATTGATCGAATGAACAGGGGTTTTCGGAAACCGCTATAATCAGCTGCTGTTATAAAATAATTCTATCGTGTTTCATTATAACTAACAATAAACCCTTACAAGTAAATTCTGTCACCTTCTTTAGACTGAACAACAAATACGTGAGTTTTAAAATTCTTGATACGGCCGACGACCGTTATTGGGAGGAATTATACTGATTTCATGCCATAAAATATTGGGATCGCCTGGCCGTGGCCGCTTTGTAAAGGCGACCGTTATTGCAAGGTTTGTATATATGGAAATACTCGTATAGTAGATTTTTGCAATGTTAAAGCTGGCCGTTATCACAGGTGGCGGATATATACAGGTGTCCGTTAACACCGGTTACCTAATACAGTAATTAGGTAATATAAATTATTTCTTTCGCGTAACCTCAGAACGAGTCTACTGTAGTAAAAATTGTGCAATCTAATGGGCTACTTTATGTCCGCGTTTTGCGAAATAATGAGCCCAGAAGTGGGCCTATATTGTTTACAGCAAAAAAGTAATTGCAGAACCATAGTCATTCTCAAGAAAGTAAGATTTAATGACTCAACCGACCATAGAACCACAGCAAAGAGTAAGTCATTCATGCTTATGAACGACTCCAAGTGGTTATTGTTGCAAAAAATGATGTTTTTTAAGCATTATTTGCATGTATTTCCAGCAACCGGCAAGCTTACATTCGGAAATTATTGGTGATCACCCGGCTTTAGTTCATGTGTCAGTTTCACTTTATAATCATGTAGCCTGAAATCTTGATCAGAATGCGATAAAAGCTGCATTGGGAGGTCTTCAATTCCTAGGAACCTCTTCCAGTAAACGTCATGATAATAATATATCAATGTTTTTACTTTTTATTTTTTTGACAGTTGTCAAAAATGTTGAGCTTCGCTATTCAACAGACGAAAGTTTGTTATATCGCTTTCGAGATTTGTTTTTAGCAATCCTTTATTAATTGTCGCCATACCAGCTGAATTGCGTGGATACCTGTAATACAACTTCTGTAATATAATGATATCTTACTTTTCTCTACTTGTATGGATACGTGATGCATGTAGGCATATTTAAATATTTCTAGATAACTCACGAAAAGTGGGAAGTGAAGGTACAACACGCGATCTATATTAAACTCGTTTCAGTTGTAAATTAAACATGTTCTAAAAATGTATATCTAGGTGGTTATGTAGTTTGTAAAGTTTGATTGACATCTAGCTTTGAAATGCAAACTTCTAATGGGTCTCTTTCAAGGCTTTCCATTGAATTTTATGCTTATATAATCACAGTAAAAGTCGTTTGCAAGTATAAAGAATATTAGTGTTTGAAAAGCAAACTACGAGTACTGTGTAAATCTTTTTTTCTGTATATATGTATGTAAATAATAGATTTATTCAGCAACGTTGAATGGGTATTTTACAATTATGTCTAGGTTAGCACCAAAGCACGCGTATAGAACAATAATGTTTAAGTATAATTATTGTTTTGGTGGCAGCGCCGGTTTGGATTGCTCAACGGCCCATTATATTTCCATTTCTACTATGTATATGGGAATATGCATAATCAATATATGCAACTCGTAACATCTATTGCTATAATTAATAACATTCGCTAGATATTTCACAATACGTATTTTGATATTGGTTTCTAATAGAACCAATACTTTCATAGCATTGTTGTCATAAGCAGATGAGTATTTATTAACAAGCAGTTATAGCGATAATATTTACTATGCAATTGACTAGACAGCGGGAAATGCGAATTTAAATTTTAGATCAGTAGTTCGTGTTTCTGTCACAGTGAATGTATTCAATTTTCTCTAAGTGAAATTCTACAATTAAATTGCATTTACGTTGCAGGATAATTTCACAGTACAAACACGAATTCAAATCCCTAATGTTTCTATTTGCTTTTGATTTATTAATTAATTTAATAATTAATTAATATCCAGATGTTCTATCGATTACGTCGCTCTGGTATAGCGTACATAAGTGGTACTACTTTATCTTTTTGATTGATTACAGCGCATAAAATAATGCATGTATTTACTTCTCCAGTACCAATACTGTACTAAAACTATACCGATTTACTGTGCTAGTAACTGTACCTAATGAAAATTATACTCTCAAATAATTACCTATTTAGTCTTGTGCTAATTTTTGCAGTTATAGGTGAAGTAGCAATACAGTACAAGGAAACAATCATGCAATAGGTAGTAAGAACGACTTTTCAAACGCAACCATGACTGTAGGAAAAATTGTCGCTCTTTGGTTACTGGTAAGGTACTGGTTCAAGCATCTCAGAAATAGAATGTGGGGTGAGGTATATTAATTTTAAGATTTCTGAGTATGTTATTGCTTTGGTGTGAAAGTTACTCCTATTCTCTTGTATAATGAATACCGAGACTGAAATATGGCAACACTGATGTGAATATGTTAAATCTGATATTTTGATAGTAAAGTTTTTACGCGGTGTGCTTTTTGTATTGGTTATAGATACTGAAACAATCATCTTAGTCAAAAAATGGAATGAAGTAGTGAACATTTTTGTACGACGATTGTCTATGACCTGCGACATGGATTATACCAACACCTGTGTGATGATCAATTCGCTCCGTCTTTTGATAATGAAGCACCATCGTGGCCGGACTTTGTTACGAGATCAATTCCGTGAAGGTCGTCCAAAATCGGCTGTTGTGCCAGAAAACATCGATGTTGTGCGTCAACTAATATTGCAAGATCGTCATCTAACATACCGTGAGATTGGGGCATACCTAGACTGGGCTCCACTACCATAGATTCAATATTGTATGGACATTTGGCCGCTAAAAAGATTTGTTTCCATTGAATACCGCATAATTTGATAATCGCTCAAAAATAAAGTTCGATTGGTGCAAGGAAATGTTGAAAACATTCTATTGTGGTGCTTCAAAAGATAACTATAAGATCGTGACAGGTGACGAATCATGGAGCTATGCATATTAAGACGAAACTAAACAACAATCAACCGTTTGACAAGCTAAATCTAACAAAAGTTCTTTGCGTATTGTGAAGCAAATGGCCGCCTGCTTTTCGGGATAACTGGACACATCACCATCGTTGCATCAGAGCAACATATAGCGATCAATTCCAAATAGTACACCAGCAATTGTTTGGCACATGAACGAATCATTCTCCACTGCGACAATGCAAGCTCTTACACATTAACTTAAACAAGAACTATATAAGGATTCAAAACATCGATTTGATGGGGCATCCGCCATACAGTTTTGATTTGGTATCCAATGATTTCTTTTTATTTTCGCAGATCAAACACAAATTGCCCGGTGAACGTTTTTCAACGCCTGAAGAAGCAGTTGATGCGTTCAAATCCCAAGATTTGGAGGTACCTCAATCGGTGTAGAAAAAGTGCTTCAAGCATATGCAGAAGTGCACTGGTGTTCATGTAGAACACTTTTGAAAACCAATAGAACCAATTACACAAAATACACTATCTATTTTACTTTAATCAAATGCCGAAGATATTTATGTTCAATTTTAATAGCAATCTGTGATTTTTTTCTTCCTAAGCTAATAGGGTTTATGAAATTGTAGTTGTATTCTTTATTGATATGGTCTTTCTGCAAGTTAATGCCGAATATTTTTGATACATTAGGAAGAGCTGCAGTTGATAGGCGTATGGTTTATTGCAATAGTTGTCCATCACTAACGTCGCTAATGAAGATTTCTTGTCTAAGCATGAAGCTTCTAAATCCTCTTAATGATTGCTTTATGTTTGGTGCCTGTCACATCTTATTAGTTACTTCAGTATTTTATTGATACCTTATTTATTTCCTATACAATCTATTACACAACGGTATCATATGGAGTAACCTAGATCAATATCGATGACAACTCACCAAACTAGAACTGTATTATATTTTACACGTCTATCTACCATAGTTTGTATATCATCAATATGGAATTGAAATGCAATCCTATTATTTCCACGATACAAGACATGATACTTCCACTACGGTTGTACTACTTCTACTCCCGGCGTGGAATTTTTTTTATGCCAAGATGATGAAGTTGCTTCAATTTGTTCTTCGGTTTCAACTTATACGAAACGTATCGCATTTGTGCCATCCGCTCACGTTCCCCTACAACAATTTCCATTTGCATACAAGAAATATTTATCTTGTATTCGAAGCTGGGACACACTGCGTTGTATTTATTATACATTAGCACTCTACTCGCGCAGTAGTAGGTGAGACAGGTATAAGCAGAAATATATATCTTCATTGTATTGCCGTCAACACCAAGCACAACAATAATTCCATATATGGACAATAATATATCACAATAATGCCGACGAAGCTTCCAAATTTATCCTATACACATTCTATACGAGAACTCACGCACACCAATACACATGAGCTCACCTATATGCTTAAAGCGATAACAATGGAACGTCGACGAAGAATGTCAAAACCGTATTCATTGTGCGGGATTTGCTCCTTTGCTGAGGAGACAGGCATACAGGCAGCGTGAGCCGACAGAAGGGCGCAGCGTTCTTAGATATAGTTAATAACAACAAGGCATTGAAATTAATTATATATGTATGTGCTTATATGCACATAAATTTTGGTTCATAGATCTGAAATTCCTCGAATGGGTATAATTAGATCTCACGATTGAATTTAATACTGGTTGAATTCCGATTATAGAAAAATATGCATGCTTTTTCTATGTATGTATAATTTTTTATGTACCTATTTGAAAATAGGTCTTTTAACAGGAGTAAGCAAACGAAGAAGATGTAGAAGCAAATAAAAGTAGTATATAAACTAAGAATAGATGCAGTACAGTAAAACCTGTGATGTTATAAACCTTAATCATTTACTAACAACAGCTAACGTAAAGTCCACTAACTTTCTCATATAAGTTTATATACCACTTTCTGGCAAGTAAATTTGTTTCTAAGAAATTCTGATTCAATAAAGTTTGCTATCCTGTCTAGTAATTCCTGCAATTTCGACATCTCCCAATAATTGCCATTTACTACTTGTTGATTGATAATGTTGATGATGCACTTTGGTGTTTTTACAAGCTGCTATACTCTGTATTTGAGGGGCATGTAAAGCATTACAGTAACAATAGAAATAGTGGCAGTAAATACCCGGTATGGTACACTAAGGAGTTAATAAGAAATATAAAAATGAAATACAAACATTACAATAATTATAAGAAAACTAAAAATGTTTCTGAATTGAATAGTTTTAGTGTGACAGTAAACAGTTTTGGTCATTCTAGAGTTCTAGGAAGGCTCAGAGTCGTATTCCAGGTAAGGTTTAATTCCGTACAATAAATAAAATGCGTAGAATACGTCAAATAAAGAATATAAACACAATAAAAAGCATTTTAAAAAACATTTAGACAAAACTGTACAATTTAAAACACAGGTTTATTACGAGAACCTTTGTTTTGAATACCCTGTTCATATCGTGGGCGGTTCCTGTGATTATTTCGATAGTGTTTTCTATAATTCGTCGAACTTTTCTCTTGACGATCCTCCGACTATTTGTGGTACGCCCAATATTCATATAGCTTCCATTTCCGAATCCGATATCATTCGTGCTATTAAGAGGTAAATTAACAGCAGGGGCGGATCAGGTACCTAGTTTTGTCGTAGGATTGTATGAATATTTTTTAAGGCCATTACATTGCATTTTTAATTTAAGCTTGCGTAGGTTCACTTTTCCCAGCCACTGGAAGATTGCTCGGGTTTGTCCTGTTTTTAAGAATGGTAATATTGCTGAGATAAAGAACTACAGGTCTATCTCGGTCTAGTCTAATCCGGCTAAGATCTATGAATCCATTTTGTACCATTATATATCTATGGATTTCGGCTGTAGTGTTAGTACTTCTCAACACGGATTTGTAGGTAAAAGGTCCACAGTAACGAACCTAGTAACCATCGCTCAATATACGTCCGAAGTTCTTGATGTTAGGGGACAGGTTGACGTTGTTTATACTGACCTAGCTAAGGCCTTCGACAGGATTGATCACGGTCTGTTACGGAAACTTCATTGCTTGGGGCTTAGTAAAACGTTGGTAAAGCTTTTGGGGTACCCCGAGGGTCAATTTTGGGACCCCTACTCTTCCTAATGTTCGTTAATGATCTTCCCCAGGTTTTAAATTGTGAAGTGCTTACGTTTGCTGACGACGTTAAGCTGTTTTCCTCTGTGGATTCGACCAGAGACTGTGATGTCCTTTAGGAGAATATTACTAGTTTGGTCGGTTGGTGCGGGACGAATGGCCTTACCCTCAATGTATCCAAGTGCAGAATACTTTCATACACACGTAGATCTATGCCTATACATTTCAATTATACTATTGATACTGTTCTGCCAACTCGATGTACGCGTATAAAAGATCTGGGCATTGAGTTTGACAGTATGTTTTCGTTCAGTGGTCATATTCATAGCACTGTTGCTTCAGCTAACAAGATGTTGGGCTTTATTTGTCGAATTCTAAGCAGTTTTCCAGTGTAGTTACCTTCACACTTGTTTTCGATAGCCTTGTGCGATCTAGGTTGGAATATGGTGCTTTAATCTGGAATCCAATTTACAGCGTCTATGCTGAGTTAATTGAGGGTGTCCATAGAAAATTTCTGTTTCTCTGGTATCGGGCATTTAATGTTTACCCCTGTCAGGGTTTTGACCACTCTACCTTCTTGCAAACTTTTGATAAAGTTATCAAGTGTCGGTGATTCAAAAGAACAAGGATGTTATTTTTATTCGTCATATTTCGTTAATTAATCACTTTATTTAGGTGACGTACTTCCTCTCTGATTGCCAGATTGATAGTGCCTAAGTATTATTTGAAAGTGGAACCCAATCTGAGGCTGGTCAATTGTTAGTGAAAAAATGGAGGGTCATTTGTTCTGTACCTACATTTCTAAAGATGATAATAACTGGAACCTATGTCAACACTTACACTTTCAACGCAAATTCTTTCTTCTTGTACATCTGTCTCATCTGCGAAATTTACTGACAAATAATTGTATGCATACTACTAAAGACGGTTCCGTTACAATAATGGGCTCTTCGTGAAATTCACATATTGAAATAAAATCTCTGAAGCAGATCTACTGACATATACGATTTGTCAGCTGATTCTTGCGAAGTGTGTTGATTCCTTTGCAATATTCGAAACATTATGGTGATAAATGATGTATCCAGCAATTGTCTCAAACAACAAAATTTGTATTATGGTGCTTAAATATTAAAAAGTTGTCATCAGTTATAATCTACTTGTTAACATAACAGCTTAACCAAAATAATTGAAGCTAGAGGACTATCGAAGTTCAACAGAGACCACAATAACTGATTTGCTGAAGACATCAAAATGAATTTAAAAATAGAGAACCTCCAGTATAAATTCACACTGTATATTCGAAACGATAACAATACAAAATCGACGTAGATTGTCAAAACCGCGTTCATCCTGGTAGATGTTCTCCATTTCTGAAGTAGGAAAGTATATGTGTGTGTATAGAGGGAAGAATGCGGTAGCAACGGCTTGGGCCATCATAATTCATAAGTGACGCTGAAGAATTTCCTTATACTCGTCTGCGTTTTCCAAACCACCCGAAATCCCAAGCGGACGATCCTCTCCTCCTTCTGTTCTTTTTATTCTTTACGTTCTTTTTCTCTTCTTCTGTTATATCTTCGCGTACGCGTTATTGTAACCAACGCGGGCAATCCGGATGATGATGAAAAAAATCGCGACGCATAAATTTTCGACAAAAGGCTGAGAAGGAGAAGGCAATGTTCGCGAATTACGATTCGGACCATTTAACTCGCGGAAGGAATTAATGAAAAATTGTATGTAGATGGCGCTCTGCTTCGTCTGCTATGTCAAAAATTTCAAATTTTAAATTTTGCATAATGTGTCGGTTGCTCTTCGTATATTACGGGGACGTCGTGTCGTCTCCAGCGTTCTGTAATTAAATGAGATTTGATTTATCGCTCTGCGGTTTCAGATTTCATTTTAACCTTGTGGAAATTTACACATCTATTTTAATACAAGAATAATACAGGATAATGCAGGAACGAATGGTTCAAGGTGTAGTTTGCGGATGTTTTAGATATAAAATTTTAGATGATTTAGTATTTTCAGATTTATTAATTGGTTTGAATTATTTATCTGAATTTACTTGAGCTTTAGACAACTTTGGATTATGAGAGGCATAATTTTGTATAAAGATAATTGTTTAACGCAAAGGAAACACGTCTAAGACACAGTGCAATCTGACAGCGACATATGTTTTGAACTTCTGGTCGGTCTTCTCAGTGTGCGATGCAGGAGCACGACCTGATAAACGCTTCTCTAAGAAACCTGTTTGTTTGTAAAAATTCCGAGATTAAACAAGTATGATCTTTGTCGGATAACGTACAGAAGTAGTATTGGCTATTTCTCGGGTCCAGTTCTTGTATTGTTGATTACAATCTGGCACCGATTTGGTATACTTCCATCTAGTTGGAAGTATACGCAGTGTAAACCACTGACAATGACTTGCTTGCAACTTCATAAATGCGTTCTCAATGGGATTGAGATTTAGAAATTGTGATACCCATTTCAATGTCTCGATATCCTTTTCTGGCTTCCACTGATAAGTGTAGAGCCGACTGCGTTGTCCTTGCAGATATTAACAGACCTCTTTGATGTTATTTAAGCATTCTTTGATGACTAATATTCCGGTAAAGATGCAAACCCCCGCGAATTTACGCAACCCCACACATGAATCTTTACGGAATGTTTCATACTGCGTTGAACTGTTATACTTCCGGGTATTGTCCAGCTTTTATTTCTAGGTAGCCATGCCCAGAAGGATAACTCGTCTGTGAAGACAGCATTGCTCCAATCTCGATCAATATTCGCCTGGGCCCATTGAAGTCGGTTATGTCTTTCAGAGAGCAGGGGTTTTACTTTTGTATTATGCCATGTAATATTATTTTTATGTAAACTCGGTCGAATGGTCATTAGCATCGTAGTACCCACGGTCCTTCGTTTTTCCACCATCGCACGCTGCCTCTTTGATGTCAGCATTCGACGCGGTTTTCTTATTCTTTTCTTATTATTTACGTATCTAAATGTAGGAACTATACGAACATGTTTTTATATGCTTCAGTTTATAAGTATCAAGAGTTTTGCTTGGTTTTTTCTTCAGTTACTACAGGTAACAAATTATTTCGCCAATTTACCAGAGTTTGGAGCCAATACTAAGTATCAGTCCTTGAACACCTTGATATACATAAATTTAATGCAACATAACGAAAGTAAGTCAAACAGTAAATATCTCTATTTTTTTTTACGAGTAATTGATCTAAAGACAGAGGAAGCATATTAGTTTGTCCGCAAATCTATTCCAATATTTGTTTGATTTAACTGCCGTGTACAGATCCGTCTCTGACGCTATATTCGGCTTATATCATCTATGGAATGTGTTTTAGCAATGTTGCATTTAGTATACATGGCTTCTTGCGACGACAAGCGATAGCTTTGCACTGTTTTGCCAAAACGATAGTTCATGTGTAAGAAGACCTGATTTACGACGCCAAAATAACTACCTGAAGTTATGTCAATGCTTCCAGATGAGCAACTAAACTTAGAATTGTTCCGAACCTATTCAGTATCTTTTAGGATTTCTTTTGAATTACGATTTTCGCGCAGTCTATATGTTCTGATTAATTAGAACATATAGACTGCGCAAAAAAGAAGTAGCTGAAGCATATAGGAGCAGAGTTAAAACTAAAATGGAAAAAGTTACCATAACAAACACTACAACTCTGGACGTCTTGTGGAATGAGATAAAACGTATATTGATACTAACAGCAAAGGAAATATGCGATACTATGAAAAGAAACAAAAATAAAAAACAGACAAACTGGTAAAATGCAGAAATCAAAAAGTAGATAAAAATGAAAAAACAGAGATGGAAGTTATATCTGGAAAATAGAAACACTGATAACTATAATAAGTATAAAGAACAGAGGATAAAAGTAAAGGAACTGGTAAAACAAGCAAAACGACAAGTGTGGATTGAATTTGGTGCCAAAATGGAGAACGATAGTTTAGCAAACGTGAGGCTATCTTACAGTACCCTAAAGTCATTACGCAAAGGAAACCAAAAACCCCGAACATCACAGCTGACATCACCCGACGGGTGTCCAGAATTAACTGGACACGCGTCTGGGAAGAACTGATGCAAATCCTACCACAAACTCCTGCAATGCAGATCGTTACCTGAAGCTAGTATGTTGCTAGCCAGCAATATCAACCTGTTTCTCACAGGTATTCGTGGATAGACGAAGAACACCAGATTCCATAATTTCTGCGTATTGGAACGCAAACAGAATAAGAAACCAGAGGGAAGAGCTGACCGAATTTGCCCAGAGGCACCACCTGGGCATAATACTGGTCAACGAAACCCATCTGAGAACTGCGGACCGACTCAACATGCCGAACTTCCGGGTATACAGGAATGACAAATACAGTGAAAGAGGAAAAGTACTGACAGAAGAACAGGAAATAATAAACACATTTCGAGAACGTAGAACTAATTAAACAATCAGTACTGGAGACAAAAGACAGAGAGGCTAGCATGATGGGAAAATTGGAAGAAGTAGACGAAATAAAACTAGAAGAAGTGATGGAAGCGATAAAGTTCCTAAAGAGAGGGAAAGCACGACGGAATAACGACGGAGATGCTAACGAGCTAACCATCGGACTGGGCGGTGGGCATAATAATCCCAATATACAAAAAATTAGACAAACGAGACTGCAACAACTATCGAGGTATCACTATAACGAGCACAGTATTAAAAACATATGAGAGAATTTTAGAAAAAAGATTAAAAGCATTGATTGATATTCAATTAGAAGAATCTCAAAACCCATTCAGAAAGGGCAGAAGAGTGCAAGACCATATATTCACAATTAAACCACTTATTGAGAACTGTATTAAGAAAGACATATTCGTAGCATTTGTGGATATTAAGAAAGCGTTTGATAGCATCCAGAGACAAATGACATGGAACAGCATGAAAACGAGAGGTGTACAAGGAAAACTATTCAGCGGCACAAAAAGTATATATAAAACAACTCGGAAATATATACGGAAAGGAAATTTGCAATCAGAAGAGTGTGTGAAAAGGGATGGTTTGAGACAGGGTGGGGTGTTGAGCCCAACACTGTTTGTAATCGTAATGGATTACATTATAAAGGAGAAGACAAAGGTCAGACCTCTTACTGTGGGTTACAGGAATTTGGAACTAGTGGAGATAACGGAATGCGTGGTTGCTGACGACTTAGTAATTTTTGCAAAATCAAACCATGACCTGCAACACAATTGAGCTCTATGGGTAAAGTCGTTACAAGGCAGAAATCTAAAAATTAATGCAGAGAAAACTAAAGCAATGGCAATTGGAAAAGGAGAGTCAAGGAAGTTGCGGATAAAGAGTTGCAACAGGTAGAAAGAGCTGTAAAGCTATATTATTCCCTAAACCATGCGTTCATAAGGAAGAGAGAAGTTACAAGAAGAACAAAGTTAACAATATATAAAACCATTTTTAGGCCAATTTTGTTTTACGAAAGCGAAAGCAGGGTATTAAATAAACAAACTCAAAGTAAATTGCAAGCAGCTGAAATGAGATATCTACGCGGTGTAAAAGGTATCACAACAATGGACAGAATCAGAGACTGCGACGTTCGAGAAGAGCTGCAAGTGGAGCCAGTGTTAAAAACTCGGGTGGTTTGGTCACGTGGCCAGAATGGGGAGTCAGAGGCAAGTAAAAAGAATATGGCAAATGCGATTAAAGGAGAAAAGATGTAGGAGCAGACCAAGGTAAAAATAGGACGATGTAATTGCTGGGAATCTCAAGGATCAAGGACTATACTGGAATGAGGCTATGGAACTCGTTAAGGAAAAGCAGCAATGATCAAAATTTGGGCATAAATAGGCATTAAGCACCTTAATACCATCGGCTATTTTAAGGTTTTTGATTACATACATATATACATTTAAATTACGATTATTTAGGAGATAATCAATAGTTAACAATCTAAAAGTTTTCAAGTGAGTACAATACTGATAAAATTAGAAATGTCAATGTTTAGTTAAGAAATTTTCGTAATTATCAGTAACTCGGTGATTCTTATTGTATTTTCGTCAAAAGTATCTTGTTTAATGTTCTTCGTCGACCGTACATCGTAAGTGGTACTAAAGTAGAACTTCAACTTCACACGCTCTCCCAAATGGACGGTCCTTTCCGTTTCTCTATTGCTGACATTACAAATTACGTTGAAAGTACAACCCAGCACCAGACCTTGAGCCAACAGCGCTAGCATGTCTTCCGCATCGTATTATACGAGTATTACTTGCTCCTTTTACTTAACTTATTGTTGTGTGTATACGCTGTTTTCATTTATAATATACGCTAACGTTAATATGTTTCGTTATATAATGGACCGCGTAAATATTTTAACATATGTGCTGGAAGTGTGTACTTTCAGAAATGTATGCACATATATAATATATGTAATGAATTTGTACGTATGTATGTAGTTATATATTAGGCGCTGCACCTATGGTATTTGCAATGTGCAGAAGTACCTTAAAGCACCGGATAAATATAAGTTTTTGTATTTTTAGCCAATGGAAGCAATAAAATGATGTAATACACTTGATGCAATAACTAGATTTGTTGTTTTAGAACTGGGCTTAATGTAATTCCAATTATATACAAAATGTAAACAACTAAATTATGCGGAAACTCAAGCATACTTACATAGTGTTAAACTATGTACATATATAGTGTTATCCTACTTTCATCACAAATGAATGAATTTTAAGATGTTGGCTTATTGTTCATCATTTTAAATTCTAAATTAAAGGTTTGACCTTGGATACTAATTTTCACAACACGAGCATAGGAGTATCTGTGTACAGCTTGCCTATGATAATATATTGACCTGACAATAGGATGTCAAAATCACTATCAAATTCATTTAGATGACAGTATTGGCTTCTTCTAATTTAGCAATGGTCACGCCAATGTTTTACTGTGGACACCACCCCAAGAAAGAACACAAAATACCATGGCTACTCTGACGACCGCAACTTCTGTAATGTTTTCCTATCCGTAGTATTGTACGTTACACCACCGGTGTATGTATGTATGTACATAAATATGTAAATCAATGAAATTGTGGTTGGTTTGGAAGATGGAGTTATCGGTGCAAAATTGAGCATTACCAACCCTCCGGAAAGCGTCATGCGATAGGAAAAGATGCATTTTCCGACCCACTAAACCAAAGTGGAGAGAACAAATAAAGAATGCAACATTAAGATTTGAGGCAAAAGGTTTGCTGCAGATTAATGATAATAGGACTTTGGAGAAACTACATAGAAACAGTTGAACTTATTGGAGCTTCTATTATGATATATCATTAGAATGTGTTTCAGAATGGCGTGGAGAAGATAAAAGTAACGGCACCAATTTTGGTCAAAGATAATTAAATGAATTTAAAAAAGCAAAAACAGAATTGGGGCATTTGGGACGAAAATACTAAAATTTGAAAATCTAAAAGAATAGTGCCAGATAGTATAGTAATTTACACACAAGACAAGACAGCGCCATAAGAGAACGTCTTCACTCATGCTTCTATCATTGCGTTAGAGAAGTAGAAAGATGAACCGAACTCGGTAAACGCGTCGCTATCTTCTCAGACAGTCACGCAACACTCAAAGCCATTAGTTCAGCAAGTGTTGACTCCAAACTGGTTGGAGACTGCGTAAATACCTTAAATGACGTGGGTTCCCAAAAGAAACTAACTTTGAACTGAGTTCCCAATGAGGTGGCAGACGATCTGGCCAGACAAGGTTCGTCGAGGCAATTCGTTGGGCCCGGCCCATCCTCAAGCACCACCAAATCACAAATCAGGAAGTCAATCAACGATTAGACACATAACAAGTCCGCGAAATGGTGGCAAAGATCACCAGGACAAAGAGTGGTAAAAGAGTTCCTAGAAGAACAGAAGCCTGAATTCACTAGAGACCTGCTGGGTAAAGACAGCAAAACCGTCAAACTGATAGTAGGTCTGTTGGCATGTCTCTGTAGACTAAATAGGCATATATACAACATAGGCCCAGCGGAAGATGCCACCTGCAGATTCTGCAAGGAGGTAGAAGAAGTCCCAGTTTATGTGCTGGGCCGTTCCGGAAGCTTGGCAAGGACAAGGTTTTTAGTGTTGGGCGCAGAGAATCCCAGAGCGCACACCTACACAAAGGAGCCACTCAGAAGTACGCTACGCCTCATAAAGAGAACAAAGTTAGAGGGCTCATTCTAGGTTCAACGGGGATCACAATAGAGGCCGATGGTGCCACCTACCCTAATCTAATCCAATAATGTTTATAGACCTCAAAGAAAAACAGAAATTCTGACCGCCCACCATTTAATATTTATACCGTCTTTAAGTTAGACACATCAGAATTCAACACAAATCATAATTTTTTCAGACTTTCCGATATCGGAAAACAATCTTTTTCTTGTGATCGAGAGATATGGGACAAGATGTAGCATTTTCAGCCTTTCACTCCTTTTCCAAGCTTAGGTAAAAAAATGACGAACCTTCAAACCTTTTTATATGCAACTTTGTGCCTGGATAGAAATGAACATGGGAGCGCTAAATATGTTTATAGTAGATGTAACTAAAATCAAAACAACGATATGGTGGGTTGGGAAAAAATTTCTTTGACGTATATTTGACGCAGTTTTTTAAGGCACTATTGTTAAGGGTTGCCTTCAACGAATACTTGCCATTTTGTCTATTTACTGCACCCAACAAATATAAGTATATCTCGTCTGAAACGATTACATCTTCTCGTTGAAAGTTTCCAAGCATACCTTGCTTACCTGACCAAGCCATGGGGTAACTAAAAATCGCAAATCTATAGTATTGGTGGACATGCCCCCATAAATCTATTCTATCTCAAATCGAGAAGTTTTAGGAAGCATAATTTCTTAACAACAACTACACATGCATTTACATTATTTCTTACAGATTAAAACTTTGAAACTGTAAAAACAATTTTGCAAAAATCTAAATTTGCTGGGTTTGTAGCGGAAAATGTGTTGAACAAACAAAATTACTTAATGCTAAATTGCATGCGAACTAAATTTAATTAACAGATTTTAGTACGAGGTTTCAAAGTGGTATCTCACTTTGAGGTAACTGCTATGTAATGTGCGTTTCATGAACGCTATTGATATGCTTGTTGCTCTAGTCCAATAGTTTACAGGTTGACGAACACAAGCATGTCGATTGCGTTAATTAAATTGTCGTGAGTTGGAATTTCATAGATTCTCTGCGTGTATTAAATGTTTTAATCGTTTTAAATCTTGAAAAGTTAACGTAGCCAATATATTATTTTGAAAATTAAATGAAATTCGAATTATTTTCACAAAGTTATTTGGCGATTTTAACTGATGTCTGTAGTGGCAAAACAAATCAATAAGTCTTTCCTTATCCATATCGGTTTGGTTGCAATTGTGTATCCTCTGATTTGAAAACTTTAACCTGAAATTTAACTTGATCAGATAAAATCGCTATAGATTGTAACGAAGAGAGGAGCAACTCACGTCAATGTTGAAAAATTAATTGAAATGACTGCATTTAAAGCCAAGTCGTACCATTTCAGACGAAGAATATATGTCCTAATGTAATTGCTGTATCACGAGAGCATGGGTAGAGTGAATAGCACGCCCCGCTTCCCATTCCGAAGTTTTTACCTGGCCGGGGAGGAATCCGAGGAAAATAGATTTTCCTTTTATACTTTCTAATATAAATTGGTACATCCGGAGTTCGTGTGTATTCCAGGGGGATCAGGTCAACGGGGGATCCCCAGGAACAAATAGATTGAATGCAATTTCGTGTTTTCCTCTCAGTTCTGACTGATGCCTGCACGATGGGTCCATTATCTCGCTACCCGAGCTTACCCTCTATCTACCTTGACGTAATCACGTGTCAATCAGCCAGTTTATTAACCGAGTAAGTAGACTTGATGCGTCTACGACATGTAGCTAGTGATATTCTTTCTTGGTCGTATTATCGTGCGATTTTTCTAGATGTATGTATATAATATTTTATTGCTTTTATTATCTACGTAAATGTATTGAAAATTGCAGCTGGAAAAGCGGAAACACTTGTGGTATTCATGTATGTAGGTACATATATCTAATAATTGATTCTAATAGAATGCAACAATAATTTACTCTGACGTTAGCGTACATTTCTTGTTCGAAAACGTCTCTCTAAGTTTTACAAATATGATCTGTTCTGGTAGTGATATTAGAAGTTACTACAACTAGTACTTTTATGTCTAAAAGTGATCCAGATTTGCAAATGTGTAAGACAGACGTACAATGGACGTAAGCCATTATGTTTTGTAGACAACATTTGTGTTGGTTCACCTTGATATCCTCGGAGACGTAGATTACAAAGCTTTCTAGAGTCTTTCTTTAACTTCCATTACAAGAAAACGTGAAATTGTATCGTTGCATCACAACAAAGCAAGGTCATAATATCAACAGCAACCTACATACATAAAAAATAATGGTTGCATTTTAAACTACTCTGTACGTCAAATCTCTATAGTACACTCAAAGTTAGACTCGATATCAAACTGTTACGACCATTGGCAGAATACATGACTCCGAGGTGCTTTAATTTACGTAAATCCTCACACACTTTTAATTAAAATCGTCATTCGACGAAATTTACTTTACACGTAAACCCCATCAACGGCTTTAGCAAACTGATCCAGTTAATTATGGTAGGTCTGACCTTTCCCAATTCTCCATTTTGCACTAACGATAAACACTGGAAAAAGGGAAACAAAAATGTTACAGATAAAATGCAGGGGTGGTAATTAGTGATGAGATTGACGGAAGAGCGAGATTATGCGGATAAAACTTTTTGTATATACAAGATAGGAACTATTTTTTCAAATAAATAAAGAGGAGCTTGTTAGAAATAGATGAAACATAACCCTAAGTTATTTAAAAGGGTTGATATTTTTTCTATGAAAATTATGATTTAACTGCAGTGGACCTGTTAAAAAATTATTTCGAGATAGGATACCTACATACATAATAAACGGAGAAGTTATGGATTAAAGCTTCTTTTGTCGTGACACGAAAAATAATTTACTTTAAAATCTTAGAATCAACTGAAAAAATGTATTATTCAGTACAGAGTTGCTGTTTCGTTCAGCATTCGGCGAAGATTTAATTAAATTCAAATGACGACTGAATGTTTCATTTACGTTTCTGTTCTGTGTTGTAAGGAGTCGGGTTATTCAAGCGAAAAAACGAACTAAATTAATTTCTGTTTGACAATGAAGAATTCTGTATAAAAATATATGTTAGGAATTTTCATCATAAGATCTGAGTCGTTTTATTTTTAAAATGCTTGTATACAATTTGCTTGAAAACAAAAGGAGTTATGATGTGGATATAGAATATGAAATAAATGCTGCACCAATATAAATAAGGCCTGAATAAATATCATTCATAGTTCACTTCCTACGAATATATTTTTAGAATCATTTCTTTAAACAATTAAAATTACTACAGTTGACAAATTGTACCAAATCAAAATATGGAATATTAGCGCAACCGTACGTTAAACTCATTCAATAATGCTTGAAATTTCTAATTGTAAGTTAAGAATTGTGTTTGTTAAAATGTAATTTGCTGTGACAAAGGCGATAACGACAACGTTGCCGTCAGGGTGCACCCTATAACTTGCACATCACCGCCAACGGTGTCGTTTAAAAAATATTTGGCAGGTGTCCACCGTTGCTGTCGATGCATTGTTCTAGTCAATGTCTGAAGCGCAAGTG
>SMLS01065886.1:0-28930 GCA_004785975.1 Popillia japonica | reverse complement strand
GCAAGTGTTATCATTGACCTAACAAGTGGAAAAAACTATCTAGATAATAAGATAAGTTAAAAGGTCATAAAAATACATATATGTTAAAATGTAGTGGAACAAACGAAACAAACTTATGTAAATAAGTAGCATTTTCCCAAAAACAATATAAATATCTCAAAAACTGTGAATTAAAAGCCACTAATTAATTATATCCGTTTTGAAAAAAAAGCACAAAATCAATCCAAAAGAAAACCGTATATAAGATATTCTATTGAATAAAACACCAATTTAATTCGTTACGTGCTTGTGAAAATCCTTACATAGTTTTATGTAATTTCAGTTTATGCTTGTATACCATCTATATTATACAGCAACTACAATCCAAGTAAATTACAAAGATAGACGGCAGATCCTAACAAAATCAATAATTTTTAATATTTCTAGAAATATCACAACCGTCGTTTCTAATAATTGAATTTAACTGTTACGCTATACTAAATTTGTTCTCCATGTATTATAATAAACTATTCTATATAAAATTAGATATTTGCAATAGCCAATTTATTGAAATCTATTTTTAATTATTTAAGAACTTACGGGAATTATAGGCTATTTTGTTTATATTTGTAAGTAAACTTATTTTGTTGATCGTTCTTAGATTTTTAACTTGACTAAATTTTGAATTAACTAAAGAACTAATAAAAATATACTAATCTGCATTAGGTATATGTGATCGATGGAATGTTTTTGCAAGGGCAGATTTTTACTAGATCTATTCAGAACAGGGCAGTTTGTAGACGAAACTATGTATATAAGATGGTGTAAATTAATACTACTATAACTAAACTAACTAACCCTTGTAAATAAATAGTATTAACAATGCAGCGAGCTTAGAATGCGAATGTACAGAAATTACTCATTCATAAAAATTAATTTTAATTAATAAACTCTAGTGAACTTATTTTATACCGATTGATTAAATTGACCGAGTTAATACGGAACTGTACTATACATATGTGTAACGCATTTATAAATTATATTGCCTTAATTAACAATTATAGCAACTACAACTCGATCAATGTTTAAAAGCCCACCATACGGTAACAATAATCAAATTTATCAATCAGCTTAAAAAAAAGCAACGAACTTGTCTTTCTGAATGACCTTAACATTCACGAATGTGTATGGTAAAGGCGCTCCTGTTTAATCTGTATATATAGTTTGTGCACTTACTTATAAAATATCATAAAATACCTGTGATATTTCAGTTCATGGTTGTTTTAACATTTAACTTCGGCTTCTTTTAATATCTTAATATATTATTATAATACTAAAATTTATTTAGTATATTTAAAATATATACTTAGAACTTTTAGAATGATCATTATAATCACCTATAATCATAATACTTTTCAATAGCAAAATATTACCTCCAAATCAATCAAATTACTTGAAAAGTTAACAGTTCTAATATAATAAACAGTATACCTAACTTCCATTACTACAAATTTCTGTAACTCGTACCATATTTGCTAAGAAGAAATGTATTTTAACTAACTGTTATCTTAAATTCTAACAATTCGTATTCAATATTTGTGGGGAAACAATTTGCATACATTTACCAAAATTGTGACCAAACTCGCGAAAATGAGTTGAATAACAATATGATAACATTATCTATGTTAATATAAGCAATAATTTACTGTATTTGGAATTAAGATTGGTAGACGTCTAATTTTAAAACAAATTATTATTCTACACGCTTCTACGGAAATAGATATAACGGAAATGTATTCACAGATTTCATTTGTCGCATTAAGTCTGTTGCTCGTAAAGGATATTATGCCAACTAATTGAATTCAAACTATTCAAACGATACATACTTTTTTTTTATTTTTGATAAAAAGCTTTTAACAAAAAAAGCAATTTAACATATCGCTATCTTCATAGACATATTGCAAAAAAAGTGCTTTAGCCTTTCATTGTAAAATTTAATTTTTTTGCATAAGTATGAATAAGAGGTCGGGTATTTGATAAAATTAACACCATAGAAATATATTTTGGTACTAGTAGTATTTTTATCATATTTACTGTTATACAAATGTCACCCACGTATACATATGTATGTGCTAATAATGGAAAGAATGTATTTAATAATGAACATATGTAGATTGCATCGGATAATATTCAAAATATTTAACTTATGCTTTAACCTTTTTAGAGACACAGAGAATTTGTCATAACATAAAAATAATCAAACAACCGAACTGGAATACATGACAAAATATGAAGAGCTTGTGTTAGTAATAAGGTGTCAATTGCCAGAAAAGGTAGTCCTTCTTCAATTACATATTTTTACACATTTTCGTCAAAAACTTATTATTATATTAAGTTAACATAAATAAATAAAAATCAAACTCTTTTGAACAGCCTGTATAGTTTTGTGATGTTCATGATATTGCATTTGATATAACAGTTTGGTAAATAATTATGTAGAATTTTCTATCTGTACATATGTATATTAATTTGTTTTATATTTAGATATTGGTAACAGTTTGCAAAATTTTCCGTTATAATCGAAATAAGTAGAATTCAAAATTATAGTAAAAGAAAAGTAGTACGAAATTGTTAATTACAATTCCAACCGAAATGCTTGTTAATCAAAACTCAACGTGACAAAACAAAACATAAGTAAAAGGAGAAACCAGTAAATAGAAAGCATAAATTAAAAATTCTAATGATAGTTACTTCTTTAGAAGTAAAACGCAGCAACTATTTATCTGTATTCATACAGGTAAATTAGAGTTAAATTAAGCTACAAGTTACATACATATATCGTCAAGCAAGCGAATGGTATATTCTATATATTAATAAAATTCTGTAGCTCTACTGCTAAAACCCTTTATCTTATAACAACATTACGTTCCAATGGGGATTACAATAAAAGTGATAAAAAAATAGTGACTGAGCTTTTAATATACTTAATTCAGAAGTTACTGTTTTGACGTATGTATATGCCAACTACATATTGATTTCAGATTTTTCTATGGAAGTACAAAGCCTTGTTATCTTCTTCGCGCCTCAACATGACATCAAGAAATATTTACATTCTTGCCAGAAATCCTCCGCAACATATGTAAGTGTACAGAAATCAAAGTTTGTTTAAAGCAGTTCACCAGTAAGCTGATTTTTTATAATATCGGCATGCTACATTGGACAATGCAAGACTCTTGTATAAGTGGACTAGAATTTTCCCATTAGAATTTCTGTTCCTTAACGAAGAGAACAGAAAGAAGATACGAAAGAAAAACAGACTTTTGGCGTTGGAGCTTTGATATGAGTAATCCATTAGAATCTAATTGAGATTTTGCTGAACCCTAGGATCCACATCACGAACCTCCGCGGCGTAGCAACCTATTGCATTTCTGTGTAAGAATTTTTAGGTGTGCATCCTAGGGTTGAACTAAGTATCCGCAGTTACAATAAAACATGAACTTTTATAAAATAGAACTGCTACACGAAATATTTAACAGAACATTTTCAATTGAACACACCTAAACTAGATACATTCCCATCTTGCCGTACATACAAAACCATTTTAATTAAATAGCAGTTGTAAGGTATGTACGCTCTCTTTCTAAAGTAATGTCTCCCCCAGCCAACGGGTTCATATCAATAACGCTTTCCAACGGACGTACATACTCTAGCCGTCGGGCGACCTCGGTTATAGCAAAGCTGTCCATTGGAAGACGTTATCGATATGAACCCGTTGGTTGGGGGAGACATTACTTTAGAAAGAGAGTGTACATGTATTGCTATATGAAGCCTACACAGCATGTTTAATAGACTAAAAATAACCTGCAACAAGTCCACATTTGTTGGTGAAAACAGGAACGATACAATCCTCAAATCGGTTTGGGAACTACGAATAGAGACTAGTGCAAGTAATTCTATTATTTTAATAATTAAAAAAATATGATTACAAAAGGAGCAAGTAATTGGTAAAGACCATTTTAGTGTAGCTACTTATTTGTACTGTACAACTTGTTCATTACTGTCAGAAATATTTACTTTTCTTAAAAAAATTGTCTACTTGTCCAAAGTTTTGGAGTAAAAACCGACCACGAGCTTTTAAGCATATTTTGAACTACGATATCATAATCTTGTGCTTTACGATTTCCGAGATAAGTTTCCCTTACACTTTCGAAACCAATTTAGATTTTTCTTTCATCAGCAGTCATAGTACGTATAAAAGTGACTGTCCAAAGACAATTTTCTAATTTAGTAGAGGAAACTATTGTACCAGACAAACCGGAAATTACAAATTGCTTAATTTGTATTGTATTTTTTGACTCCGGTTACTTCAAGCTATTGTGCTTGGGCAAATATTAAATATGATTACGAATACGGGGACATAACGGCTATAAACCGCGATTGAAACTATTGTTGCACACATGATTGATTAATTAACCCGCGAACTTCGATAGAATAATCAGTAAACACGTATAAAACTCTGGCAGATGCCTCTTCTTCCACTCCAGATTCTGTGCAAACCAGTATTATACTGTAGTACTTACATACATGCTCTAGGAATTACCAAATATTCATAAATGTTTAAATTACAGTATTTAAGCTTCTAATTGCGAGTCCAGAGTTAAGATAACAAGTGCTTGTTAGTATTAAGTTTCTTGTACAGCCTTCACAAGAGGAACCTGATCTATCGTTAACGAGATATAAGTTGTCAAAATATGAATCCAGTTTGCTCGTATTCCCGTAAAATAATTCTCGACGACGCCCATACCTGAATGTTAATAGGTACCTACCTAAAATAATCACGACAATAACATAAAGGTGAACGTCATTATTACTTACATAATAACAGTAGTATGTATCACTTAAATTGAACTGTTATACACTATATTTCTCTATTGCTTTATTACACGCTTCCTATATGTATGTTTTGTATTCACTCATTTAACATTTAAATTTATGCACGATATGGATAATGTTTTTTATTGCTGAGCATGAGTTAATCGAACAGAAACCGATCAATCTCAAGTAATTAGTACCCGTCGATTTTCGTACGTACTTCTCACATAATTAAAGTTTAATTAAGATTTATAGATTCGCGATAGAGTAGCATCTATAAACAACTAATGTACATAAATACTATAAGAATTATATAAAATTAATGTCTTTCGAATGAAGTTGTATATTGTTTTAGATTAATGTAAGATGAAATGATGTCAAATCATGCTTGTGTTACCGCCAGAAAAAAATAATTTCAAACTTGTAGCAACAGCAAAGCCTTTGTGTCTCACAATGACGGTAATAATTGAAAAAAATTAATAAATATTCAGTTATATACCTGAATGCTTCAAAATGTAGACAAAAAGTTTAAAAACTATTAAGGCAGTATAAATAAGAAATATCATTAAATCTAAAAATTTAATTAATATTGAAAATAAAGTCATAAGCTATAAGACTTACACAAAAATCAATCAAAATAAAATCTAGATAGTCCGATTTCAAATAAAAGTTTTAAAAATTCACGTCACATGCCACAGATACAATTTCTGTTAAAATTCATTATGAGCTTAGAGAACGGTACTACTCATTTAATAGTTTGATTTAGTACACAATTTTTGAGAAAATATATGGATTTAAAAATATATGAAACTATAAATCTTATTACGGTATTTACAATACACCTGCAGCAACAAAACTTACCAGTTCAGTAAAATAACTTCATTATATTTGAACCCAATATTATCCTGCCATTTAAAAATTTGGATATAAAAAGTGATAAAAAAGTTAACTTGCGTAATATGTATATATTTTTAAACCGATGACTTTATCAATAACAACAATATTAACGACAAGATATAAATTACCTTCTACATTGGTCGATAAACTTGTAGTATGCATTCAAAAGTTTAGAATTTTATATCGAATTGAACATTTATAGAATATCTATTGAATAAAAATGTCTAATACGTTAGTACAATTTAAACTGATGGGTAGTTATTCAACCCAGCTCTCTAGAATTAAATTAGAAGAAAGTTTATTACATTTTTTATGTCAGTAAAAACATAACATTGACATTTTGATACATTAGTTTTTTAACATTCCTAAATTTAAATACTGGACAAGCAGGAGCTGCTTAGCTGTTATACAAAATTTAAATTACGGATCATGTACACTTCAAACAACGATAATTCAAGTATATTGTATATAAGCACTTAACATCTATATCAAGCCAAACCCTGTCTGTACCACAGTACCATTAAAAAAATATCTATATTTATAACAGTGTTTAAAATTCTGCTTCGCTTTTATAAATTGTAAATATTTTGTTAGTCTATACAATAAGATCTTAAAAAGAAGCATTTTTATTTAAAAAATAAAAGCAAAAATTCTTTAACTTACGTTTGTAGATTCTTGAAAATCGCACAACAAATTTCTTGTAATTAGTAGTATAAACAATATTTTTCGAAGTCGATGCAAACTTGGCGCGCCCGCGAGTTATACTGAAGCTGTCCTGCAGTGTCTACAATGTTAAGAAGGTCGGGGTCCGCCTGAATCCTGGGCCTAATATACGTATGTAGATACAATATTTACCTGCAAGTCGCTTCATTATTCAGTTACACGTATCAGTTGTTGATTTCTTCGGAACACCGCCACGCTAAAGTCTTCAGTCATAAATTACTGAAATCGGTATAGTAAACTAAGTTGCATATATTTAAGGCAACTTACAAAAGATAGAATACAGACTTTTAATTGTTTTTCAGAGAGTTAAACATATAAATTAAAAAAATCAGAACAGAGTTTACAAGATAGCCGGAAATATGACATACAAGTTTTAGTTCATTTTCGATTCATTCGGCAAATCATATATTACGCATTCTTATTACCACTTCATCTGAAAAATATATTCGGCAAAGTATAGTACATGTATAAAGGCTACTTTACACGATGCTAGATTCATAGTTTTTCTATACTAGATTCTATTCTAGGATTTTCTTATACTTTTTTTTACGT
The DNA here is from genome assembly GCA_004785975.1 of Popillia japonica. Classification (NCBI taxonomy): domain Eukaryota; kingdom Metazoa; phylum Arthropoda; class Insecta; order Coleoptera; family Scarabaeidae; genus Popillia; species Popillia japonica. Next base: position 21,907 of record SMLS01065886.1, on the reverse strand, counting down.
GTGAGTACAAGAAATCAATACGTGACGTCGCTACTAAACAGCTTTTAAATTCTACCAACTTGACCAACATAACCTACCTTCGTTTCCAATAATATACTGAACTTGTATTTATTTTCCGATGTTGGCCAATCTGCCAAAAGTACTTCTGCACATGTTCTAGTATCAATTTAGAAAGAAAAATAGGACAGGATCTAGTTTTTAAAATAGTATAGCATCTAGTATAGTTTGGTATAAAGTGGTCTTTACATAATACTTTTTCTGACTATTTTTTCTAGTTTCTAGAAAATAGTATAGAAAAAGTATGAATCTATGTATCATCATGTAAAGTAGCCTTAAGTATCCGTCGAAAATAACATTTCAAAAATTATTATTAAAGACGATGAAGCAGAGCCACTTAATTATTTGAAGACACAGTCGTAAGAGGGTGTCGCAACATTTGATCCCACTTGATTCAGTTAGCGTCACGGAATGGACGAACGTGCAAACCGTGTTCGCTGTCGATGCGTATTTTAGTAACGGTTGCTCAATCATCGCCACTCAACGTGCATTTCGTACCCATTTCAGTATTGCGCCCCATGACCGTGTTCCTGGTCGCCAGTCGATTGTTTCGTAGGTAAACAACTTCAGGAAACCTGGTGCTGTGGAAAGAAAGAAGCCTAGACTTCCACGAACAGTAAGGACACCGCAACACAACGACTTGATATGGCGATCCCCTAGGCGCTCTGCTCGAAAACATGCTGCTGCTGTTGGGTTTTCTCCTCCTTCTCTAAAGCAAATGTTCCGCGAAGAATTGAGATTTTATCGATACAAATTGAGTGTAGTGCAGGAACTTAATTCACATGATTTTGTTGCTCGAAAAAGCAAGCGCTGTTTCAGTGACTTCTGAACGTTATATCCACATAATTAAGCAGTTCTTCCTGCCAAGACTTAATGAGATGAATCTAGAAGGTGTATCGTTCCAGCAAAATGGTGTCACAGCAGATATGTACATCTCATGTGTCAATGACTGTTTTGCGGCAATATTTCTCAGAACGGCTCACCTCCTTGCGAGGCCATATACACTAGATAGCATGCCTGATTTAGCCCCTGCGATTATTTCCTCTGGGACTACCTAAAATCAATTGTCTGCAACGATCGTCCTAGGCCCCCGGGTCACCTTGAGCACAACATTCGTTAAGCTATAGCCAACATACCTGTTGATATGCTAGAAAGAGTGCAACAAAACTTTAAAATTAGATTAAGGCAGTGCATTTACGACAACGGACGCCATCTGCCTAATGTGTTTAAAACTGTGTGAAAACAAATTTTACATGTTGTAGTTGACATTGTTCAAAGAATTAAATCTACGTCTCCATTACTTTTTCATTGAATTTCCAAATAAGCAAGTTGCCCTGCTCCACCTGTATAGATTTTTTTTTCCCATGGGCAGGTGACCCCGAACGGCCGCTCAGCCAAAAAGGCCTATTGTGCCCCCATATCGTTTAACTCCTCCCGCCCAGTTGCACCTGTGAGAGAAAGTGTGCGAACTGGTCGAGAGTTAGTTTCTCTAGTCTGGGTTCGTCCAATCTGTCGACCCCAAAGTAGCTCCGCCTTTCTATGTCCCATGCAGGGCAGTCGGAAAGGATATGCACGGGAGTTTCCTCCGCGTCTCCGCAGCTTCTGCACCGAGGAGAGTTAACTAAGCCCATGCGATACAGGTGTTTGTTCAGTGTGCAGTGCCCAGTCAGGATGCCTGTAAGTCTTCTCAACCTGGGCCTGCTCATAGAAACGGCTTTACGAAGCCTATCCTGGTACGGATGAACCCCCAGGATTCTACAGTGTCTCATTCCAGTGAGTCCCCTCCAGTGGGACTGGTGTCTGGTAGCGAGCTGTGTTTTGACGAAAGCCTTGACACTGCCACAGGAACTCCCACACGTCGGTTCTGGACCTATGAGTGGTCGTTCACTGGCTGCTCTGGCTAGCCCGTCAGCAATTTCATTCCCCCTGATCTTGGAGTGACCCGGCACCCATCTCAGCGTGACGCTGTGAAGTTCCGCCAGTTGTTTCAACTTTCTGTGGCAGTTTAAGACTACCACGGAATCAAACTTGACAGCTTGCAGGGCCTTGAGGGCTCCTTGGCTGTCCGATAGAATTTCCACCACTTCGTTCCCGTGCGAGGAGGTCAAGATTCCTTCCGCGCACGTCTGAATGGCTATGATTTCGGCCTGGAACACGGAGGGGGAGCATCCTAGGCTGATGGATTCACCACCTAGCGCCCCCTCCTTCCAGATTCCAATGCCCGTGCCATTTGGCATTTTGGAGACCCACAACTGAAGGCTCTGAATTAGAAAAATGGGATCAAGAGGATTTAAATGACAAGTCAGAACTAATTTTAATAATATCTCCCGGCGAATTGAAGCAAATCAAGAATTGTAAGACTTCGGAAGACTTATGGGACACCCTAAGCAAAAATTCTGAAAGCAAAGGTCCAGCGAGAAAAGCTACACTCTTAAAAGAGCTGATCTTACATAAAATGAAAGACAACGATGACGTACGGAATCATCTAAATAAATTCAGTGACACAGTTGACAAACTTTCTGAAATGAATGTTATCAATGAAGATTTACTAAGTATTATGATGCTGCATTCTCTACCACCATTTTTTGAAACATTCAGGATAGCAATTGAATCCAGAGATCAGCTACCATCACCAGAAAATCTAAAAATTAAAATTTTGGAGGAAAGCGAGGCACGGAGTAAAACAAAAACCTCTACAGTGGAAGGTGCATTCTTTAGTAGAAATTATAAAAGAGCACGACGCACAACTTCGTCAAATAATGACCAATATAAACAGAATTCCAAGCAAAAATGTGGTAAGTGTTTTAAATACGGACATGCAACAAAATTTTGCACATCAAAGGACCCCAAAACCAAGGAAGAAACTTTAAAAATCGAAGAAAGTCTATCAATGAGTTTGGGTAGCACAAACACGTTTTCTTGGTGTCTGGATAGTGGATGCTCCCATTTGAGAGATGGTTAAACAAAATACCGTCTGTTAGACATCTACATACTTTTGGAGTTAAAACATTTGTTCACAATAAGAATCCAAATAAAGATAAGTTCGCACCAAGAGCAAAAGAAGATATTTTCATGGAATATTCGGAAGTTTCGAAGGCATACAGAATATGGATGCCAGATTGTCAAAAAATTATTATCAGTCGTGATGTGAAAGTATTGGACAAATTTGACCACGAATAGACAATCAGTAACAATGATATCGGCACTCTTTTAGAAGAAGAAAATGAGTTAAATGATAAAATTGAAGTTTCAGTCGACAGCACCGACAGAGAAGCACAAATCGAGGACAATTATGAAATGATAGCCCCCGAAGAACAAGAAGGCGATAGAAATGAAAATGAACAAAATAAATATGAAGCGTCAAGACCACAGCGGACAAGAGCACCTCCAAGCTGGACGCAAGACTTTGACATGTCTTATTTCTGCAATGAGAGAGATGCGTTGAGTATAAACAATCCTGAAGAATGGCACGATGCTATCAAAAGTGAAATCAAATCACACATCAAAAACCAAACATGGATTTTGGTAGACGATAAAGGCTACAACAAAATAGGATGCCAACTAGTACTCAAAAACAAGATGAACGCTGATGGTTCTCTGGAGCGAAAGAAAGCTCGGTTGGTCGCTCGAGGATTCGCTCAACGTCCGAACATAGATTTTAGTGAGACATTTGCACCTGTAGCAAAATTAAATTCGATCCGTCTTCTACTAGGACTTGCTGCTGAAGAAAATTTAGAAGTTAGTCAATTGGACGTTACAACAGCATATTTGAATGGAGAAATTGAAGAACAAATCTATATGGAAAAGCCAGCTTATCTTGAAACAATGTTACAGGAAATTATCCTTGAAGAAAACGACAACGATCAAGATCTGTTTCTAAAATCGAAGGTGATGTTAGAAGACTTGAGAAAAGGAAACAGAAAAAAGGTGTGTCTCTTAAAGAAGGCACTATATGGCTTGAAACAAGCCGGCCGCCAATGGTTTAAAAAACTTGATATTACGTTGAAACAATTAGGATTCATATCCTCTTCAGCAAATCCTTGCATATATATCTCTTTAAAAGAAAATGAAAAAATTATCATTGCTGTCTATGTAGATGATATTATTTTGGCTGCGACTAGTTCAAATGCCGTAAAAACCATAAAGGAAAAACTTATGGACCGTTTTGAGATGCGAGATCTTGGAGAACTCAAATACTGTTTAGGAATAGAGTTTACAAGAAATAACAAGGGCTTTAAGATAAAACAACGAAAGTACATAGAAGAATTATTGGATAGATTCAGCATGCAAGATTGCAAAAGCGTTAGCACTCCAATAAAACCAGGATTAAAACTGGGAAAGTGTGAAGGAGAAGATCATAAGGAACTACCTTATCAGAACCTCATAGGATCGCTAATGTATTTGTCAGTGGCAACAAGGCCTGACATATCATTTGCGGTAAGTTATTTGAGCCAGTTTAATTCTTGTTATGGCAATGCACATTGGACCGCAGCGAAACGCATTCTTAGGTACTTGCAAGGAACTAAGGATGTTTGTTTAGTATATAGACAAACCGGAGAACCTCTTATCGGTTTTGCTGATGCGGATTGGGCCTCGTGTACTATTGACCGTAGATCGTACACAGGATACTGTTTTAAATATGCTGGTGGCCCGGTAAGTTGGGAATCAAAGAAGCAAAGAACAGTTGCTCTTTCTACCGCCGAAGCGGAGTACATGGCTTTAACTGCAGCAGCTAAAGAAGCCATACACTTGAAATAGCTAATAAGTGATATGGGAATCTCGCATGAACGGATTATACAACGATAATCAAGCAGCACAAAAATTAAGTGTAAATTAAGTGATAAACTCCAATTCAAAAGACATTAACATTAAGGAACATTTCATAAGGAATGTGGTTCAAGAAGGAACAGTTGATGTAGTTTACAGAAGAAGCAGTGAAATGGAAGCTGATATATTGACCAAAGCATTGAGTAGGAGTTTACATACTGAGTTTAGACAGAGGTTAGGCTTACATTTACCTACTCGATGTTCGTGAAGGGGGAGTGTTGTGTCTAAAAAGAACTGAGGTGTCACTCACATCGAACCAATGTCCAATGTATATATATCATAGTATGTTGGTTTTAAATGTCATATTGTAACCATAACATTATATTTGTCACAAATAAATATAGTTTATAGTTCAAGTTTGCTTACATTTTAAGTTCGTTGTGTACGTTGTAAATACAAAATAAACTGCCACACAATTAAAGCGATGTATTATTATTAATTTTTCACCAACGATCCATAGAAAAAGTGCTAATTATTATAGAGTACAAGCAGTTCTGAATTGTGATTAAAGAATTTTCATGCATTAGTTGAACCCTGTAAATATTTTTATTGATTGTTTTTACTAGCTCATTATGCCAAATATTAAAAAATGACTAAAATGACGCGGACCTGCCTTAGTGTACAAATTGGGCGCGACAAACTCTTAAAGAAATGTTCCACGTGGTTCTTTCCCTACCAAACTCTTATCTACTGTTATCTCAATTATTATTATTGAGATTAAAAACGGCATGAGAAACGGAATACGGAAAAGAATTTTATTAAAATTTATAAAAAAAAATGACAATAATGATAAATTTATAATTTCATTATTGTGTTAATAGAGATAGTAACACTCCTTCTGTAATCTATAAATTGAATATGCATTTTAGAAGTACCGTAATATGTATGTATATGTAGTCCTTCATTTACTTAAATGCATGATTCAAGATATTACCACACTCTAAAACCTGCTATTTTTATGCAACAACTTCTAAATTAACTTTTTAACAGATAAAATGTTACAATAAACTACTAGGGCGCTACTAGTAAGTGTTTTCCCTTTTATCTTCTAAGCTGAAGTACAGTGGAGATTAGCAGAACAAGTTTTAGTCTCGATTAAAACAAATGAAATTGTTAGTATGTTGTAATATGTTGTTATTATTTTTATTATTGTGAGCATACCATCAGCACTAAAAGAAATCAGGTATGTGATCTATATTACACAGTAGCAAATAAATTATTAGTTTAAATTCTCAACCTAAGAGGAAGTTCTGGGTAATATCGGTGAAGTATAGTTGCCGCTGAATTGATGATTAACTCAAGTGTCATCACTAAGTAAAAGCGCATGAAATTTTCCAGTTAACAGCTGTATAATATAGCAATTTAGCTATCAACAAGAACGCATAAAACGTGCTAAGGTAATTAGTTTTAGCAGATCAAATTAAGGCACAAAATGTCTTTAATGCTTTATATGCTAGGATATAAAAGTACTATAATTCACTCAGTGTCAGTAATTAAAATTATCTCAATCTTTAGTTAACTAAAATTCAAAGTTTCAATACGATATAATGCTAATAATAATATACTTTATTTTCTCAAACATTTTACAAAATTTCAACAATTAAACAAATATATTATGAAACAAAATCTTGGAGAAAAAGCGCCAATAATTTGTCTGCTCTTCCACTCTACATACATCTAACCTAAATACTTAACCTATAAGTATGTACTTAACATAAAGAGAGAGAAGATAAAAATATTCCAAGAATGTTGGTATACCAATTGCTATAAAATCATTTGCTTACCGCAAATTATTCTTGAAACTGAGCTTCAAAAGCGACCAATCGTCATCTACCAAACTAAATCAATCAATAAAACGTTGAATTATTAGACTCTATACAGTGCGAACTAGACTATTTTTTCTTTCTTCAAAAATCCAACAGAATCAAGAACAGGCTGTGTGTATTCCACTACTCGTCGAGTAGTGGAGTAATTATTTACAGAATTAGTTCGAGTGCACGCAAAAGTTTATTAGTCTTCGTAGAAAATACTTGGAAAAAACAATAGCTTTTGAAAGCTCCATAGTGTTTTATTCCAGTTCTATATTGTAAAGTTTACCAGATATCACTCGTAAATGCGTGTTCAAACTACAGGTAATCAAACAGTTCGTAAAATGGCGTACATTAACTCGATACAGAAAAGAACATTTAAATGGATTATTTTAGATTACACTAATTCTTATATCCGTATTTTTTAGGTAGACGCACCAAACAAAAATATATCTAACAAACACAGATATTTAAGAATGCCCTGTATTAATATTTTTAAAAATAATAGATAAAAAATAAATGTTTGTCGCTGCCCTAGCTGATCTGAGACTAAAAATTCTTAAATATATTTTTAAAATATACGTAAATACGGTAACACTTTTTAGTTAGTTAGGTATCCAATATTTGATACCTTTCAATTTTTCTAGTCATTCCGACCAAAAGTTCGTAAGTGTAAATATCATTGAAACCAAATTACAAAACAGTTATACCAAAACTCATACTTTCTTGCTAAGAAAATATTTGCGCCTAGAAACTTAGTTTACCTACGTGTATAAAGAAAAAATTGAAATATTTATATCATTGGAAACACCTAACGTTATTTTTATTAATCTAATAATACATATTTATGGCTTCCACATTATCTGCATGCGGTACTGTTCTATAGTTCATATCAATTTACACCACCGTTTAAAGCGACAACAGTGCAGTACCGTACAATTTACCATTGGGCATAGTTCTAACGTGACGACGATATCCCCGACTTACACACGGCACGCATAAAATCATCCTGAAAGACCAAAACTTCAATCGTGACTTCTATATCGACCCGTTTCCTAGGTACGCCAAACTTGAAACAAACAGTCTGACTCACGGAATAGTGAATAAAAGCGATCAAATTAGTAAAGAAGCCGGTTGCAATATATAGTGTATCTGTGTTAATTGTTACTAATGTGATTAAACGTGAATTATCCTAGGTTGTGTACACATGTGTATATAGTATACGCATAGAAAATCGTTCAACCGTGGAAAACCGGAAACTCTGCTCTTGAATTTTGAATACAAACAAATAAAGTCGTATTAAATTCGTTCGAAAACCTCGACATATTTACATACATATTCGCCATGAGTCCCGTGTTACTTTTAGTCGTTTTAGTTATAGTGAAAATCATTTACTGCCAAACTACTATAAACTATAATGTTAATATACTGTACGATACTGCAGGTGATCTTAAAATAAACCTTTTATTAGAAGACTGTACCGAAGATCTTCCAGTCGAATCAAGCTTAGGAAGAACTTATATAAATTCGGCGATTTGGATTATCGAAAGATTGAACTTGTTACAGATTACAACGCCATTAACATTAGGGCTATCTGTATATCAGATTTGCAACGATTCCGAAGTTTACAATAGCCTCTTCCACATATTTCAACAACACCATTATACTTACCAAGTAGGCATTGTGAATGTTAAACCATTTTCAAGAAGTTTAATCGACTTTTGTACAGCACTTAATATTAAAACAAACTATATTCAAAAATATCGGAAACCGTTAATAAGGGCTTCTGTTGAACTGCTAACTCTATTAAACTGGAAAGATAATATTACTCTTTTAACTCAATATAAAGAACTAGTGCCAGATTTCTACAAATATTCGAGGAAGCAATGGATCTGTGTGCAGCGATTGATAAACAGGTAAATTTCTTTTAAATGTTTAGTATTTATTACATCAAAATATTAGTGAAATTACCATTATTCAATTGCTTAATCTTATTAAATTAAACGTATAGGGTCTATGTATGTATGTATGTATATAGCTACATGAGCGACACATCTTTTACTAAGCTTATTTGTATTAATAAGTAAATTTAATTATTAAAATGTATTTTCTGCAGATAGCAAAAAGATTACAATAATTGGAATATGTAGTGAATTGTACCATCACTCCTTAAAGTCCATTAAGTTTAAAAACATATGTATTTAACTTGATACAGTGTTTGGTATCTGTTGTTTATGCTTGTCATATCGTAATATGAATAAGCAGCAATAAACTGTATCTTTCTTTATCAACTACTTTATCACTAGCTAGTTTTATCACTAAATGTCAACATTTAATTGAAAGTTGCACTAGAATAGCAATGTATAATAGATACAGGAATGTGATTTATTAATTATTAAGTATTATGCCGTTATTATAAAGTTTCTACTTGTTTCTACGCTATTTACATTACTTTTTTAATGTTTTATTAGTGTTTAAATGCTTTCAGAAAGATGTTTTTTCCTGTACATTCTGGTGCAACTCATTCAGATACATACCACCTTGATCAAAAAATTCCCGGAATCACCACCGTATGGCGCTCGCAGTCAACCAATTTGCTTCTTTTTTTGTCGTGGATAGCCACATATGTGAGCAATAATTTCGCCAAATTTCAGCATTCTAGATTGGCATTTGTGAAAGTGACACAGTTTTGAGTACATCTAGTTTTGTGCATGCTTCGATTTTTGCAATGGAATTAAATTTTGCGTTAAAACGGATTCGATGGTGCAAAGATCTTGGAAATGTTGGAAAAGTGTTTCCGTAATGATAGTCTAAAAAAAACACAGCGGTTTACAAGTGGCACAAACGCTTTACATTTGCAAGTGGTCGTGAGTTCGCCGAAGATGATGAACGCAGTGGCAGGCCGTCAACATCGAAAACCGATAAAATGGAAGAAATGGTGATTGAAAACCGTAAAATAACAATCAGAGAACTGACAGATAACTGTAATACTGCTTATGGATCCGTTCAAGACATTATATCGTAGTTAATGGTTTGAGATTGCGCCCTGTTGCAGCAAAGTTAGTGCCAAAAGACCTGAATTTCATGTAAAAAATAGTCGGCGTCGATACCGCCAAAGACACGATTTCCGAGCCTGAATCCAACCCTACATTCACCAATGGCATCATTACTGGAGATGGGACGGGGGTTTATGAGTACGATACACAATCCTGACTTCAGGAGTGGCGAGCACCCAATGAGCCATGATCAGGAATTACAACGGAGTTCATTTTTCTTCGTTTTTATTTAACAATTTAAATATATAGGTAGATAAACCGTATAATACAATAATATAAGAGAAAAGCCAATGTAACAAATAGTTTATTGTTATTTATGTACTTATACAAAATTTATAATGCGAGTGATTTAGAATTTACAAGTAATATGTAAACAGCCGGCAAAAATTCTAGCAGCTATTGTGATTGCAAATAACAACACCCCAGAGAGCAGTGGAAGGAGTAAAAATTTTGACTATATGTAGTGCTCAGGAATATATGCATTTTATAAACTTGATGTCAATTTTTTCAATTGAAAATGGACAAAAATTATTAAACTTATAACTCACATGCATTTAACAGCGAAACAGCCATTAACTTCTAAAAACTATATTTCAAGTTCTCAAACTTATCTTACAACTACATATGTACATATATACTAACTAGATCTTCCAATATGTATATCCATGATATATACAAGGTGTCCGTAAAAGGTCTTTACACATGCTTACCACATATTCCTCAGACCAAAATAAGCCGATTTAAGTAAACTTACCCTAGTCCAAAGCCGTCCAGGGCCTCTATGCGGCCCTGAAAATTTTAAAATCGGTTTTTATTATAAATTCAAAACGGCTTTTGCGATTTTAATAAGATTTGGCATGACCAGTTAGTATTATTGGACAAATGACCATTACGAAAATTGATATATTTTTTTGCTGTCTGTAGGTGAGACACGAAATAATTTTTATTCGATAGAGTATTCATAAACCAGTAAACAAAGTAGTGTTGCCAAAGTTTAAATCTACTTCTCTTTGTCCACTAACAAGTCGACAAAACCCAGGCGCATTTCGGGATCATGTTCTAAAAGATCTTGAACTTCTATTTTATGGTGTGGATATAGCAAGTTTTCTCTAATTACTGCGTGAACAACATCTTTATACATATACTCTTACTTCCCTAGCTATTCGTCTAGTACTTATTTATGGATCTTCTTCAACACGTTCTAAAATTTCTTCTTCAACTTCAGGAACCTTTACAAAACGCTGCTTTCCATAATCAGCGGTTGCAGGAGCAAAGCGACCGGTCTCCCGAAGATGTCGCTCAACGGCAACAAACGTTCGGTGACTTGGTATTCAACGATTTGGAAACCTCTCAGAATACACCCTGACACACTCCCGAGTATTACCTTCACTAAATCCAAATACCAATAGCACATATCGGTATATTCTGCATTGGTGTATTGTAAGGCCATGATAAATCACGAAAAGTTAAGCTTTCCAAATTATTATTAGAGCATTTGAGAAACTTTTGAACACTAATGACAATTCAGGTGTTTTAGATTTGACACCATTATTATTTATCCATGCGAAATTCATGGACGACTGGATTACTCTTTGCTTCGAACGCACGACCCATAAGCACTTTTTCGTTTTTCTGAAAAACGAATAAAAATAAGAAAATTTTACAAGAGACATAATTTAATTGGTTTTGAATACTTTACCGAATAACAATTATTTTGTTTCGCTACTACAGACAGCAAAAAAATTATGTTAATTTTCATAATGGTCATGCGTGTTTCATTCCGGTATTAGTATTTTCTTGAAATTTTTTCGAAACATTCGTCCAATAATACTAACTGATCATGTCAAATCTTACTAAAATCGCATAAGCCGTTTAGAATTTAAAATAAAAAAAACGATTTCAAAATTTTAACTTCAAGGCCGCATAGCGCCCAAACTAAACGGCTTTGGAAAAAAGTAAGTTTACTTAAATCAGCTTATTTTGCTTTTACATGCACCTTGTATATGTATATTTTTGATATAATTTCCTTTTAGACACTTTAAAACTATATGTCGATATTAATTCTTAAGAAATTGTTTCTAATATACCCTTTGCAAATTAAGACTATCTAATTATACATTTTTATTCATTGCAGCGAAATAAATCCTATAACGCTCTCACCATCATCTCCAACGGTAGTACTTGCCGAAAAAGAAGTAATAAACATCATACTGAACCAATTGCATACACAAAAACTAGATTGGAAAATCATTTTCGTACCTTTAGATGGTGAACCTATAAGTGGTAATATATTTCCTACTTATATTGTATTATAAATATCATACGGCTAACGATCTTTCTAGGTCTTCCTGAAGGATCATATCTAATCCAACCAACATACGGAGATATAATCCAAACATTTACCGCAACGCCAAAAATTATTCCAAGTCCGTTATTTTTTGATATCGCTCATCCGCTAATAAATTACGCAAAAGAATTATCTCAAGTCATTATTCAGCAGTGTAGTAATACATCCTATAAGTTGAATTGTCTGCGAAATAAATATCGGGATATATTCAGTTACCAAGCAAATACACATTCTTCTCTCATTAATTTCCTTAAAATAGAGCCACTTTCGTCTAAATTTAATTATAATATCTACAGAATCGATAATGTTAGTTCCATTGATTTGAATAAGGAAAAGACGTTTTATTCTCTGTCAAAAATATTTTCGTACAATATTTTCGATGACACTTTACTAGAAATAGACGAAACTGTTCTAGAAATCACAAATACAACGAATACAAGTACAGAAGATTGTTCAAAGCGACTACCTAGTTGCGTTCTTAAATGTTTGAATTTTCAAAACCCAGATAAACGTACGATAATGTTTTCTATAAATATCTATCCTAGATCTGATTCTTGGATCTTTGCTTTTATATCTGTATCTATTTTGGGTGTGATATTCTGTCTTGCAATCATCATTTTCATATTAGTCCGATTATTTCAAAGATATATATTTGAAGGCAATCCAACATTAACAATTCTTCTCCTTGTAGTAGTTGTCGTTATGTACTTGTCAATAATTCCCTTTGCCTTAGATAGCGACGACAAAGTGAAAACTAACATTATGATGGCACGTTCTTTATGTATTAGTCTTCCTTACGCCGCTGCATTTTCTCTGTTACTTTCAAGGGCTATTCTATTAGCTACTATATCTAAAGAAGTAGGTTTTATGTCTCATGTGGCTGGAACTGTTCAGTCTTTTCTCTGTTTGTTTATCTTTGGTGTACAGTGTGCTGTCAGTTTACAAGTGGTCAGGCATTGTGAAGATACGCTTCATGATTTTCTTATTATGTATCTCCTTTGTTACAACATTATTTTACTACTTATGCTGTTGTGCCTAACTCCGTTGATAGTGAGATCACAACGTAACTATAAGGAAGGAAGATATTTTACTATAGCAACTGTTCTAACTGCTTTATCCTGGAGCATTTGGGTCCCGACTTACGTACTACTGGAAGAAGAATGGAAAGATCCGATACTATGCATGGGACTAGTATGCACCGCAAGCATTTTGTTAGGAAGTTTGTTTATACCAAGAACTTATATGATGGCGGTGGCAGCAGCGAGAGATCGATTTGCTAGCGCCCTTCCATCATTAGCAACAGCTACCAGTGCAATGGATATTTATAGGGCAAGTACACAGGTACCTATTTAATCTTGCTTATTTCTAATAGCTGTAAAATCATTGTAGTGCTTTTATACTAATAATAATTATAAACATACATTTATTTTCTTAAATACTTTAACAATCGTTGGCAAGTTTAGTGTAACAGTATATACAGAACTAGTTTGCAAAAAATGCTATAGCATTTAATAGTTGTAGTTTTAACAACATGGCATTTCATTACATTTTTAAATTCACAGTCTTGAGGCTAATCTTAAACAGAGGGAAAACAAATTGACACAGAATTAATTTAATTCTTAATGAGGAATTGCGGCATTTTTTTAGCTTTTTCAGTACTTACTATCCGCAGTAGAAATCTTGCCAAAATGCCAATCTTGTAAATCGGTACTCTGGTTGAGCCACCGTTCACTGTTGGGACCCAATTATCAATACATCTTAGAAAGCTGAAATTGCACTTACCACAAATAAAAGCCCTAATACCAGCATTGCCTTATGTGTTGAGCTTAAAAATATATTTAGCTTCGTTTGATGTTATCATGAATTTTGGTTGATGCGTATTAATCCTACTTGTACTTTCTAAAACGAACAACTTTTGCATGTTACTACTCATGAATCAAAGTTATGACGTTTTTGTAACATTGGATAAAATATTAGTTATACCAGACAATCTGTATGGTCTTTCATTAGGCATTCTTTTGCGTAGTTTTCAACACACTTACTCACGACATTTTGCCCGTGACCAATTTCAGTTCTTAATCAGGACGCTGTTTTAAAAGTAAAACTTTTTCTTCCGTAGCACCCGCAAACAATGATAATGCATTGTCGCTAATGGGAGTTATGATCATACAAACCAAAGTAGATTTTTAGTATATTATGTTAGGAAGCAACACAACATGAAAAACCGAATTAATATTAGCGCTAGTTGAAGAGCGCACTAACTGCATTCTATGACTGCATATACGCATATTATGCCCAACATTGCAAAAAGTATTGAAAAAGAAACACTTTTGAAACTTTAACCTCAGAGATATTGCCCAGAGTTAGCACGGGTTTTCAAAAACGAATATGTAAGTAAATGCCTGGAAATGGACTGTTGTACTATAAATTACATTCTAAGCTTCTGAATACTTGTAAAGATATTCTTCATTATTAATCTTATACATAATTCTAAATCATCTGAAATTTCTAAATACCACAGGCATCTAGATACATTAACAATTAAAAATCACGAAATCGTACAAAAAACTATTATTTGGCGTATTCTGTAAAAATACGACTTTGGTATTAATACCATTCGATAGATAATTAAAAAGTACATTTCCTGGTTAGTTAAAAAATATGGCGTCCTATTTAAATTAATCAAGTTATAGATACTTAAAGTTCTTACTTGATCACATTTAATTTTTGGACACCCTGTATAAGATAGCAATATTATTGTAATTCGGATATAAAATATGATCTATTAGTACACTTTATCGTAAATTTCGCTTCCATAACTTAAATACTTCTTAAGTATTTAAAATCTGCAAATAAGATTAGATTTGGAGAAAATTCAAATTACCGCAAAAACCTTAAGGTGTAGCCATTATAAACCCTATTAAAACAGCCACTTATTTTGATCGGAGAATACAAAAATGTATTAACATTCATAGTGTTCCATTTAAAAAAAGAACGCAACTTTAATAATTTTGGAGCTTTTGGGACACCCTGTATAATATGAAAATAATTTTAAAAAGTACCCGTAAAGACGATCAATATTTTCGTCAATATATTGCACAATGTATTGCACAATATATTTCCTCGGAGGACACACACGGTGCAATATTATTGCCCAATAAGTTAGTTTACGACAGACACTTTTGCCGTCAACATGTGGAATAAATCTAAAATAAGTTGTGTAGCCATTGCTTTAATTTTAAGTTTGAAACAAAAGGAGAAAAAGAAACGTAGATGGACATGAAAATTTGTTAAGGGAACTAAAACTGAGTGAACCAACTGATTTTCGGAAGTTCTTGCGACTGGACGGTACATTATTTGACGAAGTTTTGAGACTGGTTACACCTGAAATTAGGAAACAAAATACTATAATGCGAGATGCCATTCCCCCAAGTCAACGTTTATCAATAACACCGTAGCCATCTCAAATAATACATAGATTGATGTGCACTGTACGACTGCAGCATTCAAACTGAACCGATATTGCACAATATTGTCTACAGACGAAACAATATTTTCCTAGTTGCACAATAAATATCAAACTGTTTTTGATTGACTCAATATATTGCACCAACTTTCAATATGATCTACAAACGGTCAATATTATTGTACAATTTCAATTATTGTGCAATATATTGACGAAAATATTGATCGTCTAGGGGCCGCTTAATAGACGTGCATATATTCCAGAAAGGAAACTTTTTGAGAGTCACGTATTTTCGCCACAATATTCCGTGCCGTATAGCGTGAATAACACTGTATAGTTAGTCTTACATTAACCTTTGATGTAAACTCCGGATCGCGGAAAATAAATGATTTTTTTAAAAAAGACTTTATTTTAAACCGAGTTCGTAAATCGTGTACAAGTTTTTGTATACATTTCAGGATTAATCACGATTTTATAGTGTACATGTGATTGTTTGTGGTAAACTATCTGAAGAATGTTATTGAGTTAAAATTAAACACCTGAAAATTTGTACAGATTTCGTTCGCAGTTACATTTTTGTAAACATTCTTTCATGTCGCTTTGCAGATAAGACACTATCACGTCGCAAATATTTTATATTCTTGCTGCCTATAAACACCTACATATGTACATAATGTAAAATAATTTATAAAGATAATTTTGTGTTTGATTCACTTTTTCTGCTATTATGAGATTAAACATTGTTGGAAAAAATATCGTTGTACAATGTTTTTGTCTTAAAATGTAACTTTCATCTACTGAGAACCGAACACAAATAATCTACAATATGCAAAGAAACAATTTATTAAATTAATATAAAAAAATACCAAACTTATCGCATTTTCTCGTTGGTTGTTATTTACACCATTTTTAAAACAAACATTATATTGTGTTCGATTACTACATTAAAATAATAAAACATGTTTCATTATCATTAACCATATTAGCCTTCGTTTATTTCGATTGTATTTCACCTTGTAGGTATAAGACTTTATTTCTAATTCACCAAATTCAACAATTTTTTATAATCCTGCAAGTTTTAGTTCTACGCTTTTTGTCAAGATCTACATCAAAGTCAATTTTCAAAAGTTATTCAAAAACATGTCCAATTAACCCTATTCAGTGAAATAATCAATAATCTTTGCTGCAAGTATTAGCATTTTAGAATAAAAATATAAGATGATACTGAATACTAGAACAAATGCTTGCGAGTGTATTGAACACAGTTTACAACATTTTTTGGTTATTATTATTATTATTTTGAATTTGACATGATTGCCAAACTGACTACCGGTATATCCAAACTAGTTGCAGGTAATTGGATTCCGAATCTAGAACTCATCTATAATAATTGGTTCCCCAACTGATTCTAGTAATAGAACTTATGTGTCCAACTGTTAAACTAGTTAGACCAGAACAGAGTAAACCTTCGCATGAGCTTTTGACAGGCATTGAAAAAGGTTTGCAAAGATATTCAGTAAATATTAGATGGTAGTTCACAAATAATTCATCTTTTGATCGCTTTCTTAAGTGGTTTAACCACAACATTAACAATGAATTAATCACATTAATATTTTGAATAAATTTTAGTGGTATCTAATCAATGCCAAAACGGGTTTCCTGATTTAGTTTAAGCACACATACATACTTTCAAATCTTAGGCAATGGTAGAAAGATACAGATTTCTGGTGTATCTTCAATGATGCATCCAACATTTACAATATTTACAAAATGTGTTTAATAGCTGACATCTTGCAGTTTGGTTGTTTCTGTCTCCCTAAAGAAGAATTGTCAGTTCTTGAGAGGCAATATCTAATCGACTTAAGAGATTGTGGAACGACACAAATTGAAGTTGGTCGCAGGCAAAATGTCGTGGGTACGTTCTAAGAAAAGGTACTGAAAACTACGCAAAAAACCGCCGACCAGGGAGACCACCCAGATTGTCTGATAAAACCAGGCGGGTAGCTTTGCAAGGCATTTGGTCAACTGGAYGTTCCTCTTCGCAAATTGTTAGAAAAATGAATCTAAAATGTGATATTGGTCTTGTAAGGAAATGGATTTAAAACAGGAGATTGCGTACAAATATGTCAAAATGCAAAAACTACGATTATAAAAGCGTCACATTAAAGCTCGATTTTGCAAAAAACTATGTTCATTGTGGAGAATTGTTTGACTACATGAATTTTAGTGATGAAATTATTAAATTATAGAAGCTTGGGAAAAACTTGAAGATGATGTGTTGAATAAATTAATGACCAAAGAAAAAAAAATGATAACGTATAGTTATTCATAACTATAATATTTTTTTTTGTATTTAGAAAATTTACATTTTTTTATTTGTTGTATCAAACGTAAATAAAGCGTTTTTAAAGTATCGTGCCGTAAGCAGTTATTATCCAAAAATATGTAACTTTTCGGTACAATCGAAATCCATAGGAGAATAAGAAATAATCTGTAATTATTCACAGCACTGTATATTATATTCCACAATTGTATCTAGACGCAATATATGTATGTATGTACATGTATAGACACTTCATAGCTTCGGATCTTTTTGATACAACATTCCTATATGAGCGCTATCTAAATTTAGATTGATTGATATATTGATATAATAATGATCTTTATTTTTTTCCATTGCAAAATATACATCGGAGAACACAAGTAACATAATAAGTAATAGAGACGTCTTTTACAATGAAGAAAAACGGCGAAATTCAGAATATATAATAATAATATATATATAGAAGAATATATAATAATAATATACCTACTATATCTTGATATCAAGTTAAGATGATTTATTTAAATTAATTTGATGAAGCAGCTAACTAAAGCAAGTGGCTATAACAGACTATAAAGTTTAGCCATCAATTGAAAATTATAAAATTCTATAAATTCTATGTGCTATATTTATTTAACAGAAACAATATGTAAATTTGTCTGGCATGTAAATGTTCTTGTTTCTCTCATATTATTGTCTTTGTATACTAATAGCAAATGTTAAGTAACCACAAATGATCTATAAAAATATACAAATAATCAATGACAAGAACAACAACAGTTGTTTACTATGATACATCCAAATATACAAAGTCTACGCAATAAATCGCGCATTTATAGATGCTAGCGTGGATGCGATTGCGTTAACAGAGCACCAGTTGAAGTGTAATGAAATGGTATTTGTGGAAGGTTACGTGGTTACCAGTTAGCATCATGCTACAGACGAGAACAAAGCTCAGGTGGTGAGTCCTGTATTCTTGTAGAACCTGAAATACAATTCACGGAGTTGATAGCCCTGTAACAAACGAGCAAGGAATTGATATTAGAATATAGTGCCATAACAGGCACTAAGCCTAAAGTAATGATAATAAATCTATATCGCCCTCCTTCTGGAAATATACAGAGCTTTCTGCGGCAATAAAATGCAATAAAAAATGACAAAGACAAATATTGCTAAGTTGTGATTTCAATATAGACCTGAGCAGAGAAAGTACGCAGCGAAATGTTTTTCTTTATTTATTAAAAAAGTACAATCTGCATTCATCTATCATAGAGTCTACTATTGTCACCAATACAAACTAAACTACAATGGATAATTTATTCACCAACAGTGGCACCTTTAAAAGCTATTCCCGTACACCACCTCTATTTGATCATTTGGCACAGCAGATCTTCCTAAGCTAGATTTGATATATTGGAAAGAATTCTGTTATTCGATGACGTGAATATGTGTTACAACGAGTTTTTTGACATAGTTGCAAATAGTATTAATGGAAACACAAAAAAGAGGGCGTGTGCGATGTGAAAACGCAAGAAGACGTGGATAGCAGAGAAAATAAAAATGATGACCAAAATAAAAAGGAAACTATATGAAGGTGTTCAACAAAATAGGACAGATAGAACTGTATACAACGAGTACTGCAAAACTTTGAAAAATGTTTACTCTCTACAACAATTGCATTTGAAAAATAAGAACAAAGCTACTTGGAATATTCTAAAGGCGATACAAGACACAAATATCCAAACAAAATTTAACTTTGCGGATCTATATAAATATAGAATACAAAAACAACAAAGAAATGTTGAACGCTATGAACGAATACTTTTCAGATATTACCCAAATAGCAACAAAAACTCTACACCTTAACACAAAGGGGGTGAATATGATTTCGAATACGTTTGTTGTGCATCCTACAAATCATGTGGAAGTATATAACACAATCCATGATTTAAGAAACACCGCCACCGTAGGAATAGACGAAATACCCACTGTTTTATTAAAGTGCTGCTCGGATATTTTGGCGATACCATTATCACATATAGTTAATTTATCGTTTTAAACTGGAACCTTTCCTGAGAGATTAAAATAATCGATGATAAAACCCACAAAAAGGTCATCATTGCTTCATGAAGTGGTACTAGGATTCAACAAAAAAGAGAAGATATCGTATCTATTTATGGACTTAGAAAGAGCCTTCGACTATTTTGCTCACAGCTGGAAAAGTTGAGGTATATGGGACATCGCTCTTAGTTGGATATGATCACACTTGTCGGAAAGGAAACAGTGCATCTTGGCATATCACGATACAGGAGAAGAAATTATGTCAGACAGGAAAGAAATGAAGCATGGCGTACCTCACTCTATATAAATGATTTACCATCTATATCCAAGGAACTTACATTTTACTTACTTCTACTTACTAATACTTATGTACTTCTGTAACACGATACCGAATGCTCTAAACAAATCCCACTTTTTAAATTTAAAAAAGTGTTGAGAAAACTTTTATTAGATAAGTATCATATACAGTTGACGACTTTCTTAGTAATCAACTTTAAATAAGCCATGTTAATCTAAAGCTTTTAATATGTAGGCCTATGTAAGTAATTTTTATTTGACGTGTTCGATGTTTTTGTACAAATATGAACTGAAATATATATTATTATTATTATTATTAGGTGTATATTTTATAAAATCATTGAGAAAATACTACTTTGCCTTATAATGTTCGTCATAACTATTCAAACAGTATTTTGCCCACCACTAAACACAAAATAAACACTTTTTATATATGTATTCTTCTATATTTTCAGCCTCTCTACGATTGCGTAAACATCGCGACTATAAACGCACTCAATGTGCGAAATGCCAACCACCAAACTAACATACAACAATCGGAACAACACCAGCAAGACTTTTACTCGTGTCCAACTGCCCCTGAAAATGAATACGAAATTCATAGTGAAACTGCAACAAACGCCGATAAAGTTACCCGCTTCTAGGTCAAGAAAATATTACGAAGATGGTGGAAGTATGCCATTAAAGAATTCCATTCAGTGTAATTCCATTTAATAATCCGTCCTATATATTACTAGAATTGGTTTTAAAACGTATGTATTTATAAACGTATCGTGTGAATTTATAACTGTATTTTCTTATTGTAGCGTATTGTATTTTTTTACACAATAAATCTGTACTAAATGTTAATATAGTTCTTTCGAAATCACGCCATTTGAGTTACTCAGTAACTTAATGTACGACTACAAAAGACAATAATATAAGTAAATGTAGTAGATATTTTCCTCATTTGTCTCTTGTATTTTAAAACAATATCTTTTATTCAAAAGTAGTTACTAATTATATTTTGCAATTATGTAAGTTAATTCCAAAGCAAACGTAGGTCTGAACATAGACGTGAACATTGGATAAATATGGGTAAATATATTTATGAAAAACCGTAAATGTTATTAAAAAAACGTACTAATGGTTTAGAAGATTCTTAAATTGGACGATGTTCATTGCAAGGATATATTTTTTTTCTGTATATGTAGTGCACACTTCCTTAAATAAAAAATAAAAAGTTAACGGTGTAAAACTAATAACTCTTAGTTAACTACAATTTATACAGTATCAACCTCTATGTAGTTAGCGATGTATCTATCAGCTACACTGAACACAGGTTGCCCATCATAAACGGATCTGCCTGTGTTTGGAAGTAGTCGATAACTGGTAATTGAAGGGCGATGAGGTGGTAAATTTCTCATTGCCAGACACGTTTTATCTTAAATTGGAAAACCTCAGTTCGCAATATGTCTCCGAATAAAAGCAGATGTCCCCTGGAGGTTGTGCCAGTGTATCCGAAATTGTCGTCGACATGGTCGGTTTCTTAACCTCTTTAAAAAGTTCAAATATATTGGTGTTCTTAATAGTTTATTTGTCTTTTTTACTGGATAATATGTTACTCACTGTCGTAGGTAAGTACGATATAATTGTTAATTGCATTGTGCCTCCTCCAGAATAAAT